>JAABUG020151165.1:0-12546 GCA_011319215.2 Scortechinia acanthostroma | reverse complement strand
GCGGTCAAGGTCAGGTGATCACGGGCGGAGGGCCGAACCGTATCCACAGTACGCCGAGCGCGGACGCAGACGTTATCGGGCAAATTCCGGAAGGCGATACCTTTGCCGTACCCGATGAGGGTCAACAGATAGTATGCAGCGGTGGCATCCGTTGGGTGCAGGTGGAGTATCAAGGCACGACCGGATGGACAGCCGAAGGCGCGGACGGCAAAGCTTTCTTGGAGCCAGTATCGTAATGACGCAATCCGCTCTGACACTCAGGCTGCTACCGGAGCCATTTGGCATCCTCAAACTGTCCGCTTCATCTCCCTTTCCCGATTGGTTGAGGGAGGTGAAGTTGTATTTTGTGGCACGCACTGAAGATGAGCTTTCGGTGATGTGCCCGCAAGCGTTTATCCCAAGTGACTTATCCTACAGCACGGATTGGCGCTGCTTGCGCGTAGATGGCGATTTGGCTTTTGATGAAATTGGCGTGGCGGCACGACTGTCGAAGCCGTTGGCTGAAGCCGGATTGAGCATTTTCGTTGTCTCCACCCATGACCGTGATTACGTGTTTGTGGCAGCTAAAGCACTGGATCAAGCTTGCGCCGTCTACCGGCAGATGGGTTTCAATATTATTGAGCAAGGTTAAGATTTTATGCGTCGATCTTTTTATGCTTTTTTGATCGTGACCTGTATTGTGATGAGTTTTGGGGCTGCTAGCGCCCAAGCCACGCCTGAACCTTCGTGTCCCACGTTGGGTGATTTGCCCACACGCCTCGCGACGGGGATGTGGGCTAAGACCGTGGCTGGCTTCACCATCAACCGCCGTGCTGAACCGAATTTGCACAGCGACCGTACCGGACAAATTCCCAATGGCGATATTGTGCGGGTGGCGGATGGACCGCGCTGCGCCGATGGTTACGTGTGGTGGCAGCTTAACTATGACAGCATGATGGGTTGGACAGCCGAGGGCGACATCAAAACCAACACTTATTGGCTAGAAGGGGTGAGCAAGATTGCTTCACCCGCCGCTGATAGCAGCGAACCGGATGGCTGCCTGCAACCGCCGGAAGTTTATGACCGCATCCAAATTGGATTTGCTACGCTCAACTTGCGGACGCTCGCCATGCTCGACCACGCGCAAGAACTCTACAGCGCGGAAGGCGGCGTCATCCATCTGCGCAGCGCTATCATGCAGGGCAGTTATAACCCCGGCGGTGTGGCAGCCAGCTTCGGCACACACGATAGGGGTGGCGCGCTCGATATATCTGTGCGCCAGATTGGCACGGGTAAAGTTCTGACCGATGATATTCCGCTGCTGCTTCATGCGCTGCGTTTGGCGGGATTTGCCGCGTGGCTGCGAGACTTTGATGAACTCTACAAAGGCTCGCCGATTCATATCCACGCGATTGCCATTGGCGACAAAGAACTCTCTGACGCGGCCAGCCAACAGCTTGACGGCACATTCGGCTACTTTCGTGGGTTCAATGGTCTGCCGCAAGACAGCGGCGTTCCGCTGCCAGATACCTCTGGCGAAATGGTCATTTGCGATTGGATACGTGCGCTGGGGTATAAGGATTTAAGAGGGCAAGGATCTTAAAGACTTCTTGCCCTGATCTTTTAGATGAGAGTTACTTCGCGGGTTCGTAGACGGTGACTACGACACCATGTGGTGTTTGCTTGGAGCTAACGAGTTTGAGCGAGGCCATTTGATCGAGATTGTCGAAGAGGCGTTCGCCTGTCCCCAACACAACCGGATGAATCATTAACACGAAGCGGTCAATCAGATGCTCATTCATCAGGGATTGAGTCAGTTTGCCGCTGCCCATCACAACAATGTCATTGCCGTCCTGCGCTTTGAGCGCGTTCACCGCCTCCGCGAGATTGCCTTTAATCAGCGTTGAGTTCTCCCACGGCAACGGTTCTTTCAGCGTTGTGGATACCACATACTTTGGCATTTTGGTCAGGGACTCGGTGAAGGGATTGTTCTTCTGCTTCGTCCAATGCGAGTAGAGCCCTTGATAATTGCGCCGCCCAACGAGGAGCGCGCCAAAACCGGGGGCACTGTCACCGGCTTCCTGCATGGCATTGTACGGTTCCGCCCATCCGCCGTAGCGAAATCCACCACTCTGATCTTCATCGGGGCGGGCTGGCCCTTGGATAACCCCATCCAGTGTCATATTGGTGAAGACAACTACTTTTCGCATTGCTAACTCCTTGTGAGTATCAACCGCTATCAACAAAAACGGGCAGACCTCGTCAGCCTGCCCGATTAGAGAGAATTGGCCGTCTCTACGGCTTATAGCTCGGCTGTACGCCGGCGGTAAACAACTCGACGTGAACGACGGAAGTCGTAGTGGTAAGTGCGGGTGAGCGCGAACTGAACGAGGATACCGATCAGGGCGATCACTAGTGTCAAGATCGTTGGCAAGCCCAAGGCTGTGACGAGCAATTGCGCACCAACCAGCGATGACAGAATGATCAAGAATTGGAACGACAAGCCGAGTAAGATGACACCTGCAATCACGCCGCCAACCAATAAGGCGATGGGCGAAACCGGTTGTAAGGCGAGGGTTGTAGCGAGGCCGTTCGTGAGTAAGATGCCGAAGTGTACCCCAATGAGGAAGACAGCCACATAATACAGGAACATACTCAACACTGCGCCGATGACGCCACCAATCAACAGCACAATCAAATTGGTCACCGTATCCGGCGAAGTCACGAGCGAGGTCGCAATCGACGCGCCGACCATTGCGCCCGCAATGACGATAACGAACTCATAAACGCGCCAACCTGCGACTAACAGCACCAGACCAACCACGATCATGATCACACGCATCACGGTCGATTCGGGAACTTGCGTCAGGCGGTTGAAGAAGTTGACGATAATATCGGTGGTGGCTTGTGCAGCGTTCAATGTGCCTGTAACAATCGGAACGGTTGTGGGTGCAGGCTGCTGCGCGACCGCATGGCTAAAGCCGACAAAATTAAAAGCGAAAAATAAAATGGTGACGATGGCTAACCAATGGGTTCGGACGGAATTGCGGATTGTGTCCATGTGCTTGCTCTTTCAATCCAACGATCCAATTTGCACACAGTATAGGACGCGCATGATGCGCCAGTATGCGTAACCTTTCCTATTAGTGATCCATCTACTGGTTGGAAAGTGGCTGGGTGGGTTTCCACTCAGGGCTGCGGTAAGAGGCAGGAATCGTCGTTAGGGCTTGGGGTATACAGGCCACTGTTTGGGCCAGACATTCTGCGACAGGCAGTTGGAACAAACCCGAGTTGCTGGAGGTGGTGAAGGCCGAGAAAACCACGTAACGTCCATCAGGTGACCAAGATTGCGGGTCGTTGCTCATGAAGCTCCCGCTATAAAACAACATAGTTTTATTGGCAATCCGATCCCACACATAGAGATACACTTTTTCGATGCCTGTGGTGTAGAGCAAATAGCGTCCATCGGGTGACCATACGGGATTACTTGCGCTGCCCACCTGAATAGGCGTAATCACGTGGCTGGCGACATCAATGCTGTAGAGCTGCGTGTTATACAGTTGGTCTAAGTCAGAGACAAAGGTGATGCTCTTGCCGTCGGCTGTCCACGTGGGGCTGAAATGGTTATGATAATTATCAGTGAGTGCTTGGCTCGTGCCGCTGGCGACATCGTAGAGCATGACTGCGCCATAAGCGCTGTGTTGATTAATGTAAGCGATGCTTTTGCCATCCGGTGACCACACGGGACTGTATTGATTATCCGTGCCTGCAATCAGGCGACGTGTGTTGCTGCCATCCGCATCCGTCAGATACAGGCTGTAGTTGCCGTCACGATCACTGGCGAAGATGATTTGCCGACCATCGGGTGACCAATCCGGTAAAAAGTCATTGGCGAGGTTGTGCGTCACAGCGGCAGTCACATGACGGTTGGTACTCATGCGATAAATGTTGAGGTCTTTGGGGTAGAAGGACGCTGTAAACAACAGTTCCGGTTCATCCGGCAATATCCGCCCGATGCCTGCCGCCAACAACAGAACGCCCAAACTGATGAGCGACACGATTATGATGAGCCGTATCCACACGCGCGTCATGGTTGGCGAGGCCGCCAGCGCGAGGCGTTGTAGATGCCCGGTTGCGGCTCAGGGAAGAGTGGCGATGGCGCGCAGCTTGCTTGCTCTTGCAGGCAATTCTGAATATCCAACTTGAAGAGATGCCGCGTGAAGTCACTCTCTTGTTCAGTAAACAGCAGGTAACGGCTGTCAGGCGACCAACCATCCACATAACTACCTTGCGTCATTGGATACAACAAATCAGATTGTTTGTCACTCATATCTAATAAGTAGATGCCGTTGGCGTTGTTGCCCTCGTGCGCGATATAACGACCGTCGGGCGACCACGCAGGGTTATATTCATTACGTTGGGCAGAGGTTAAGGACTCGATATTGCCGCTTTTGAGGTTGACGCTGACAAGGTGGTAAGTAGAGGGTGCTTGCATATCCGTCACAAAGGCGATTTGCGAACTATCGGGCGACCAGTAGGGCAGCAGCGAACTGTTATAGTAATTGGTCATGTAACGAGCCGTTTGCGTCTGGAGATTAAAGACCATCAACTGCGGTTCGTACATCACGTGATCCGCGTTTTGTAAGAAGACATAGGCAATGGACTGTCCGTCGGGCGACCATTTGGGATTGTCTTGGTTGCCATTAATCGGCTCGCTCATGACATGCAGATTATGCCCGTCCGCGTCCATGATATAGATCGTGCCTGCGCGAGATTGATTGCCCACGAAAACAATTTGCTTGCCGTCCGGTGACCAATCGGGGCTGGTGCTGTCGGCATGATTGCGTGTGAGCGACATACTGATATTCCGGTCAAGCACGCGCCGGTAAATCTGGTAGTTCGACTTATTCAAATTGGCAGAGTAAATAATCTCATCTTCGGGCGGCAGGAGTTGCCCGAGGAGTTGTGCCACCAGCATGAAGCCGACGCACAGCAGCGTGATCAAAAGGATGAGAGCAAGTAAGCGACGTGTCATGATGGGTTTGGCCGCCAGTGCGGGTCAGCATAAATGCCCGAAGGCAGCGAAAGAGGTTGGGGCGAACAATCCGGATGGTCGAGGCAGGCAGGAACATCCAACAAGTAGATATGATTGTCGTTGTTGCTGGTCAAGGGCGCATAGACAACGTAGCGTCCATCGGGTGACCAATCCGGATCACGAATACTGAAGTCCTTCGGCGCGTACAGCCGTTTGGATTGCTCTTTGGCAATGTCCCAAATATAGAGGCCAGCGTTTGACCCCCACACGATATATAGCACCGAGCGTCCGTCGCGTGACCATCTGGGACTGCGCTTATAATCCGGCGTGACGAACATCGGATCAAAGTCGTCGGTTTGAATATCCAAGTTGAAGATGTTCATAAAGCGCGGACGCGTCGTATCAAAGGCTACCGCCAAATGCTTTCCATCCGGTGACCAATCCGGTGTGGTTTCGGCCTCACGGTTGTCCGTCAAGCGGCGGATTTTCCCTGATTGCATATCCATCAACATCAGTTCGGGCGAAATTGGAAACTGTGTGCTGATGTAGGCCATATAGCGTCCATCGGGCGACCACGACGGGCCGTAAGAATAAGTGGCGTCATTACTCAGGCGGTGGACATTGCGACCTTGGGCATCCATGATGAAAACGGTGTACTGTCCCTCGCGGTTGCTGTCAAAGGCGATTTGCTGACCGTCTGGTGACCAAACAGCTTGAGCATTAACGGCACTATCCTTGGTGACCGGAACGACCAGCCGGTGCGCGATGTCCATGCGGTAAATGTCGCTGTTGCCGCCGCGCAGATTGGCGTTAAAAAGCAGTTCGTTATCCGGCAGCACCAGCATCCGACCGAGCTGCAAGGCTAAAGCCAATCCACCTATGCAGATGAGCGTCAACCCAAGCGTGAGCATGACAATATAACGCCTCATGGGATGTTTGGTCGCCAGCGAGGATTGGAGTAATCACCGCGTCTAAAGCTTAGTCGGTCGGGTTTGCACGGCGCATCCGCTGATAGACAAGCGGCAACCTCCAGACGCCACAACACGATGTAACTGTTTGGATCTAAACCACTATAAACAATATAGCGATTATCCGGTGACCAGTCGGGGGTGCTGGTGATGTAAGGGTCGGTTGAGTAAAGGCGCGTGATGCTTTGGCTGGCACGATCCCAAATGTAAAATCCCTGATGCTCACCCGACGACCAGAACAGCAGGCGGCTGCCGTCGTGTGACCACGAGGGAAAGAATTGGTTGTAATCTGCATTCATCAGCGGATAGTCGGTGCCGTTTTGGAAGTCGTGAACATCAATCGTCACACGACCAAGCTCGTCAGGCTTATAGGTGTAAGCGATAAAGCGTCCGTCCGGTGACCACGCCGTGTCGTTGCTGAGCTGAAGGCTATCATTGATCGAATAAACGTCGCTCGTGTGCAGATTGATAATCATCAAGTGCTTGGAGATGCCACCCTGCCGGATAAAGGCCAGTGATTGGCTATCGGGCGACCACGTCGGTGCAATATCGTCGTATCCGGGCGGGAGCATCGGTTGCGCGCCTGCGCCATTCGGGTTAACCAGATCAATGGCGTAGCTGTCGGCGTTGTATGCGGCGATGCTTTGTCCATCCGGCGACCATGCCAAGCCCCCGTAGATGCTGTCCTCAGGCGTGAGGCGCAGGATGAGCCGGTGACTGATATCGGCACGGTAAATCGGCTCATAGCCGGTTCGCAGATCCGCACTAAAGATCAACTCATTATCCTCAACAGGGATGAGGCGTGCCAAGGCCAATATCAAGCTGACGGTGATAATGCTGGCAAACGCTACTCTGCCAAAGAGGGCGAGGAAGAAGCGCGTCATGAAGTGTGAGGCCGCCAGTGTGGATTCTGGTAAAAGCCGGGGATATGCGTCAGCAATTCGGGCGTACACTGATCGGGCTGTTGCAGGCAGGCTTGGATATCCAGTCGAAATACGCCTGTGTAACCGTTGACAGTTGCTCCTTTTCCATAATCGGTCGGTGCTATGTAAATCATATAACGGCTGTCGGGCGACCAGTCATAGCCGAGTCGGTCTTCAGCATGAACGGTCGAGTACAGCGGGATACTCCGTGCATGATCCACATCCCATAGGAACAGATGAACCTTAGTGTCATCATTCTTGCCATAGAGTGTATATAAAATATACCGACCATCCGGTGACCAAGCCGGTTTCTCCGTCCAATCGGAGGCGCTCATCACCTGAACCGTGCTGCTTGCGTTCAGGTCGAGGTTCAGAATATGCGGTCGATTCGCTTGGTTAAAATTGGTCACAAAGGTGAGGTAACGATTGTCCGGCGACCATGAGGCGTCCGTGCCAGCGATCATCGGATGCGTTTCGCTGGATTGCAGGTTCACGAAGATCAACTGGTTTTGATTGCCGGTTTCCTGTTGATAGACAACCGTTTGACTATCTGGCGACCAAATCGGTCTGCGTTGGGGCTGTGGCCGGGTGGATAAGCGGCGTACTTGTCCACTCTCGGCAGCCATCACGTAAACCTGATAGCTCAAGACGTTCTCCCGATTGCTGACGAAGGCAATGTGCTGCCCATCCGGCGACCACACGGCCTCAAAGTCCGGACCGGGTTCATCTGTCATGCGGTAACGAAGTTGATGGGTCAGATCTAAACGGTAAACATCGAGGTTACCGCGTCCTTCTGGCATCATCGCGCTGACGAGCAGTTCGTCATCCGGCAGAACTCCGCCCAATGCCCGCGCCACCACAACCCAAGCGGCCATCAGCAGTAGCATCAACGTAGCGAGGCGCGGCAAAAAACGCATCATGAGCTGCGAGGCCGCCAACGCGGATTATCGTAAATGCCGGAGCCGTGCGTAATCGGCTCAGGCGCACAGCGGGACTTTTCTTGTAAGCAGGCCACCACATCCAATTTGAGGATGCTATTGGCTGAGGCAGTCGTACTCGGTGCATAAATAATATAGTGGCTGTCCGGTGACCAACTGGGATTACGCATATTCACGACGTCCGGGGCGAACATCAATACCGATTGATCTTGCTGTGAGTCCCACAGGTACATGCCGGATTGTGCGCCGTAAGCCAAGTACAACAGGTAACGGCCATCAGGCGACCACGTAGGACTGAGTTGGTTGTCGTTGGTGGCAATGAGCGGGTTGGTATCCAGTGTTTGCACATCCACACTGTAAATGACGTGCTTGGGGCTGCCGTTTGCGCCGGCTGCAAACGCGAGGTGGCGGCTGTCGGGCGTCCATGAGGGGCTGATGGCGTTGGGATAGGGAATGGTTATGCGCCGCGTCAAGCCGGATTGCAAATCGGTCAGCAGCACTTCGGTAATCTGTTGGGCAAATTCCTGCCGTGACGTGACATATGCAATCGAGCGATCGTCCGGCGACCACGCAGGGCTATAGTTATTCTGGTTGTTATTGTTCAGCGGATGAACGTGACCACCTTGGGCATCCATCAGGTAGATCGTGAATTGACCGCCTTGTGCGTTACTGACGTAGGCGATTTCTTGACCATCGGGCGACCACGTGGGTTGGCTGTCCTCGGTGGTGTTGCGCGTCAGGGCGATGGTGAGCTGGCGGTTCAATGCCATGCGGTAAATTTCAGAGTCGGCGTTATCCAAATTGGCGGCATAGACGATCTCATCTTCCGGGGGCAGCTTTTGACCGATTGCCAGCGCCAGCAGCACGAACCCTCCGCACACGACAGCCATGAGAGTTATCAGGCGCAGGACAATCGAACTCATAACCGCGTTGGCCTCCACAGCGCTTACAATCCCCTATAGGATAGCGCATTTTTTGACGGCCTGTCTGGGTTTCAATCAATCATTCATTTTGTGGGAGGATTAATCGCGTCTGCCGCGTAAGAGGGATTTGAGGTTGTAAATCAACTCTGGTTGGCAGTTAAAATCACACAGGCTGTTTACGGCGTATAAACCCGGCTGCTGTATGACTGGATCCCACGCGCGAAAGTACATCATTTGCCCATCGGGCGACCACACCATAACCGTTGGTGAGGACAATTGGCCGATGCGGATGTGCGTTGGCGTTTGCCCCATACATTTGATCTGATTGGGTTGCAAACAACTTAGATTGAGCTTATAGATTTGATAACTGCCGCTGCGATCCGAGAGAAAGACAAGTGTTGATCCATCCGGCGACCATGTTGGGAATGCGTCTACAGACAATGCGCTGGTAAGCTGCACCGTTTGTCCGTCACAGCGCTGGCCGCAAGTGGTATCAATCAGGTAAAGATCAGGCAGGTTGCGATACAAGATAGAGGCGAAGGCTAGATAACGTCCATCCGGCGACCACGAGGGCGTGTCATACCGTCCTGCTTTGATGATGGTTTGCACATCGGAGTGATCAATACCCACCGTATAAATGCCACGTTTGTTATTTGGCTCTAAACCCACGAACACCAATTGACGATTATCCGGCGACCACGATGGATTATCTCCACCGAGTTCACCAATGGTTAGGCGTTGATACTCGTTGTCATATAAACCGCCAACATAAATATTGAGATGTCCCGCATCAAACATGCTGAAGGCGATCTTCTGATTATCAGGAGAAACGGCGGCTGTGGTCACCACGCCGGAGTTGGCACGTCGGGCCGCGGCGAGGTGACGTTGAACATCCACCAACAAAATAATCGGGTTGTTGCCGGTGGTGACGGGGATAATCTGTGCCGGTGGCAGCAGATGCGCCAATACCGGCGTGATCAGCGTCAGCAGGACGATCAACGCCGTAATGGGAAGTGTCAGACGCAGCAGGGCAAACACAGTACTAAATCTTCAAGCATAGTTTCAATGTAATCGTTATAATGAATGGATAACCGCAAAATTACATACGAAATATAGCACTAACCATTATGTCACGCAGCCGTTTACCCTCAAACCGTCGTAATTCGGGTTCGTTGGTTTTTCGCGTTGTCCTGTTTGGGGTCATCCTTGGGATTGGTTTTTTAGTAGTGCAACGGCTGCGACATCCGCCTGTTGAGGAGCCTACCGTGGCGGCAGCGCCCACCGCAATCCCGACGAGCAAACCGGCTCTCACCTCAACGGCCAAGCCTCTGCCGACCAGCACGCCGTACCCCAAAGCTAACCTGATCGCGCCCACCGTCGGCATCAATGCCGATATTGTGGATGTGTATCTCGACGGCAAGAGTTGGGATGTCTCGGCATTGGGCGACAATATCGGACACTTACAGGGGACAGGCTGGTTTGGTGCGTCAGGCAACATCGCCCTCGCTGGGCACGTCGAAATGGCGGATGGGCGCAGCGGCGTCTTTCGGAATATTGATAAATTGGCGAAAGGCGACCCCATTTATTTGAGCATCGGCGCGCTCAAACAGAATTACCAAGTGACCGAAATTAAACATGCCAAACCGGATGATCTCAGTGTGCTAACGCCTTCGACCGACGATAAGGTTACCTTGATTACCTGTGATATTGGCGCGTACGATTTGTTGCGGAATACCTATGGTGACCGGATTGTGGTGGTCGCTGAACGGGTACAACCCGCCTCATGACGGATGTGCGTGGTTGGCTGCTGGAACGTTTGTGGTATGTGCGTCCGCTGACCGCCTTGACGGTCAAGGCACTGCCTAATGACTGCCTGCGTGCCCTAGGCGCGGCCACCAAGCCTAACCTCGACCGCTTGCATTTGCGCAATCTGTTTATGGACGGTCGCCGTTATTATGTCGAAGCTGCCCGAGATGGCTTCCTGATGACGACCAATAACGCGATCCCTTGGCGACGTCGGGCGCGGTCATCGGTTGCAGCGGTGATGCGCGGACAATTCAGTGCGTCGGGTAACGATAGCACCGTCATTCAGATGCGCGCACGAATGCGTTGGTTTTACCTGCTGGATATTTTCCCCATGCCGCTGTTCATGACGGCGATTTTGGTAGCATCCCCTTGGCCGCGCACCGTCGTTATCGCCCTCATTATTACCCTGTTTTTCCTCTCGTGGGCAGGGCATCGCTTGACGGCGACTCTGCAAGCTGCCGATATGATTTACTTTGTGGAAAAAGTCTTAGAGGATATCGTCGTTACGGACACGCCGCTGCTCAGCGCCCACAACGATAACGTCGTCACGCCCGAACAAGACTTCCCTGAGCAATGGCGCAAATTCTACGAGGAACACAAGCGCGAGTCGTAGTGTAGAAAGCAAACAGACGGCACATAAGCCGTCCGTTGAGTTTCAACCTATATTGTACGGTATTTAGACCTTCTCACTTTCGAGGCTGTTGATGAGTTGGACCACATCAACGGTGGTGCTGTCGGCGCTGTGCAAATCCAGATAGCGATGATAGCTAACGAGTGCCTCATCTACGCGACCGAGTTCGGCGTAGGCATTGCCTAACGTCCGGTAGAGTTGATCGTTATTCGGGTCAAGTTGCGCAGCACGTTCGAGGTCAGGGATAGCCTTCTCATACTGCTGTAAATTGTTGTAAGCCATACCGCGACGATAGTTCACCGTTGGATAATTCGGGTCGAGCGCTAAGGCTTGGCTGTAATCCACAATCGCGCTCTGATTATCACCCTGCGCGAAGTACGACGTGCCACGCAAACTATAGATGTAAGCTGAGGGTGTGCCAGAGGTGAGCGCCATATCGAAGTCGCCAATCGCCGCCTGATAGTAGCCCATGTAGTACTCGGCCAAACCGCGCTTGTCATAAACACGGCTGTAGGTCGGATCCGCAGCCACGACCTTGGAATAATCATTCAAGGCCAGCGCATATTGAGTCAGGTGCAAGTAAGCATCGCCACGTCCAGTCAGCGCCAGCACGTTCGCCGGATCAATGTTGAGCGCCTTTGAGTAATCGCTGACAGCAGCGGTATCCTGTTTCTGATACAGATTGATGTTGCCGATACCGATATAGGCTTCGGTGTAATTCGGATTAATGGTGAGGATTTGATTATAGTCACTGAGCGCTTGGGGATATTGTTGCAGTTGATAGTAGGCGTTGCCGCGCACCAGATACGCATTCGTGTATTGCGCGTCTAGGCTGATGGCGCAGTTCATATTGTTGATTGATGACGCGTACTGTTCGGAGAGATATTGAGCTTTGCCGTTGGCGTAGAGCGTAGCGGCGTCGCTGCCGGAGCACGTATCTTGTGCTTGTGCTGCGAAGGCTGAAGCGCCTAAGGTTAGCACCAGCAGCGATCCGAGTAAGGCTTTGAAAAGTTTCACAGGCGTCTATCTCCCCCATCGTGTGACTTATGATGAGATTGTAGAGCCTTTTATGCAATTTAGAATTAATTTACATGCTATTTACGGAAAATCTTAATTGTTTGTGGATGGTTAGGGCTGGATCGTCACTGTACCGACCACCTGCGTTGTACCATCGGGACTGTTCGCAGGGGATACCTTTAGCCGTTCGCCCGTTTGCCAGTTATAGATGGCTGCCTGCAGCAGATAATCCCCTGCGGCGAGGCCAGCTGTCGAAATGTGCATCAGACCATCGAGAGCGTGCGCGCGGTGCGCATCGAGAGCGATACCGGCGCCGGCTCGACACT
>JAABUG020151054.1:0-12580 GCA_011319215.2 Scortechinia acanthostroma | reverse complement strand
ACAGGCTCGACCTGTCCCGGACGGATGCTCTCGGCCGCACACCCCTCATCTACAGTGTGTCAAAGGGCCTGACGGACGTGACCAAAATGCTCCTGGGCCACCCAGAGCCGTACGTGGACATTCGAGATCCAGACGATCGGACGGCACTGTGGCACGCAGTGCACCAAGGCAACGGAGACCTCGTCCAACTGCTCCTCGACAGCGGCTCGGATATCAACGCCAGGGATATAGAGGGCGCGACCCCGCTCCACTTATCAATTAGGCAGGAAAACGTGTCCCTGGTGCAGAAGATGTTGAGCCATTTACGTCGCGATCATTCGACAGCAACGCCCGGCGTTAACCATGGCGTCAGCAGCGAGCCACCGCCATTGTGCCTGGCCACGAGCCAGGGGAGTGTGGATATCGTGCGGCTGTTGCTCGATCACGACTGGAACGTGAACGAAGCGGATGCAGAAGGCCGAACACCATTGCATTTGGCGGCCGCGAATGGCGATCGGTCAGTCGTTCGAGCTCTTTTGAATCACACAGATGTCGATTTGCACGCCCGGGACCAGTGGGAATCCACGGCCTTGCACGAAGCCGCCAAGCGAGGGCACTTGGCTGTAGTCAAGCTACTCCTGGCGGAGCCGAGCATCGACGTCAACGCCAAGGACAGAAATGACGCGACTCCGCTCTGGTGGGCCACTCGACGCAACCACAACTGTGTGGCTGCGCGGCTGCTGGCCGGACCGAATGTCGACATCAACGCCGTTGGCCAGTTCGAAAGACCCCTCCCGGATCGATCCACGTCCCTTCACCATGCTGTCCGGGGGCGAGCAACCTTGATCATCCGCCTGCTTTTGCTGGAGAAGAGCCTCGATCCTAATATCCTCGACCATCAGAGCTGGACTCCGCTGGGCTGTGCAGCCCGCCAGGGCGATGTCAAGACGGTGGAATGGCTGCTCGCGCGACGAGATATCCAAGTGAATGCAAGCAAGCAAAACGAACAACCACCGCTGTGGTTGGCTGCAAGGCACGGCCACATCCGAGTGGTTCAACGGCTCCTAGAGTTCCGAGATATTGACATTAACCAAGGATGGGGAGGATACCTGTCACCATTATTGGCTGCCATCGTCGCAGGCCACACGGATGTGGTCATGCGGCTGCTCGCCTGCGGGGACCGACTGGACATTAACGCGCAAACCTACCAAAAGGAATCCGCACTGTCTCTAGCGGCCCGCTACGGGCACCTGCAGGTGGTCGACACCATGCTGCAAGACGGTCGGACGAACCGAAATAGCGTTGACGATCAAGGGCGCACCGCTCTGTGGTGGGCGGCCTACGAAGGGCAGACGACGGTCGTGGGACGGTTACTCGAGGATGCCAATGTCCAACTCGACATAAAAGATTACCAGGGAGCGGACGCTCTAGAGGCCGCGCGTAGTCAACATCATTTTGGTGTCATAGGTCTGCTAGGGACTTACCGAGTAGGTCATCGCCGCGATAACATTCTCCCAACCTGACCTGTCCGGCCGGTGATTCTCGTACGACTCAGCTCTCTCAAGTCACTTTGGCTGGGACCAGTGACTTCATCGGGACAACTCTCGAAGGCGGAGGCTCAAGATGAAGCGAGCTCCCGCAGAGATAGTTGTGCATCGGCCATCAAGTGTCAGGAAGGAATGCAGCATAAACGTTCAAGAGGTTATATTTCAAAGCAGGCAATGCGAATGGTATGCCATGCACTTCAGCATAGGAGGACACGCGCTCACGTGGCATGAAAGGCAGCCATGGATACATATTGGGTGCCTCGATCAGCACAAAGTTTCCCCTAGTTCACACACCGAAGAGAACTGTAACCAGCCGGTCTTGGATCACTGTCTTCTTCTTTGGCGAATACAAATTGTGTCTTTCGACCTGGACATGGGATTCCCGACCCGCGATGACGTGTGATGATATTTCAAGCGAGCCGCGAGCGCTTGACGCAGGCATATGGAGTGCTGGTGACACATTGACAGAGAGGATACGATCTGGATCACAGCGGCGGACCAACGGTCATGGACAATGAGCAAGGCATAAGAGTTTGCGTTCATCGAATGCTCGATAAGGGAACCCAGCCGCACTCATCATTCCGATTCTCGTCCCTCAGTTGATAAGCATATTCGCACACCGCACGCACCACTGGTAGAAGGGCAAAAGTTCGAGCCCCCTAAAGAAATTGGAGCGTAACCGCGGGATACGGAGGATTGATATTGAGGTATGATGTGGCGATAACGGATGGCCCTAGATAAGTTAGGCGGGATAGAGATAAGGGGGACGATTTAAGTGTATATCAAGGGTACGCGCGGGAGCCGGACAACTTTGGAGAGAAACGGCGCGTAGAAGGGGTACAACGACATAAAGAACGGCTGCACCATCTTGCAACCAGAGGTAGTGACAGAGTCCGTCGAAGATATCGACCCGATCGACGAGGGAGTAATGGTTCCGTGGGGTTCGAGTTATGAGGATAACCCAGCCAACGAGAGGCGACGCGGGTTTTTCCGGTATCTAACGAAATGCCCAATAGCACCGAGGATTTCCGCATGATTCAGGTTCCTTGCGTGCGATAATGTGAACATTTTCGCACCAAATGACTTCAACGCATACGAAAAAGCGAAAAATCCAGCCTCAAATGCGCAAAGCGTGACCCGTTTCGGTGGACAGATGTCGTTCAGGAAAGCCTGTCGGTCCGTTGGCTTGTACTGCTTTCCGTGGTGAAATCCCTCATCGCGCTTGCGGTGCACGCAACAGTTAAGCCTAACAATGCATATCAGGCCTCGACTGCCACATGTCTGGTGTGCTTAAGAATTTCTGAAGCACGGGAGCCGTAGTGGTCCCGCAGGAATTGATTAATATCAAGAATGTCCAAGGCCCACCCACGCTATCAAGGACAGTCATGGTACAGTACGACGAGTGGAGGCAAAAGAGCTGCAAGAGTGCGGCAGAAACGAGAGCCAAGGATCGGAAGCTTGTGGAATACTGTACGCAAATCATTTAGACTCAAGAAGAATACCAAGTTGGCCGTGGCGCCGGTGATTTCGAGTGTCAGAGGGCTTAATATGCTCACATGTTTGTCAAAAATCTAGTCTTCTCCAGAGCTGCGCCAAAATTCCTTCCAGATCCTAGACAGGCTCGGGTTGGAGGCCTCTCTTATAGACAATTCAACCATCCTAACACGGGCTGTGCCGGAGTATATTCCTTATGTCAAGGTTCTCGGGCAGTGATGTTAAAAGTTGCGGGAGTAGTGAGGAACGCGGCAGAAAAGAGATGGGGGATGAACGATATCATCTGCCCGTATTTAAGTTCTACTGATGATTGCGCGACCCGGTGGGCCCTTCAGCACAACAAAGAGGGTCCTCCGCGTTACTTGGTGACGCCCAGCCTAGATCTCTGAGCGGATGGCGTCGGTGAACAAGCTCCAATGGAAATATGTGATGGCAGGCATACCTTGAGTGTCATTTGCACTTCGGGGCCGTCGTCCTCCATGAGATAAAATCATCCATCACCTCAACTTGAAAAAACGGGATGAATCGAATGAAAATTGTAACAGAAACCGAGAGTATTCTGCCATCGAAAGCAAATACAATGGTTCTCAGGGAAAGTCTGCGAGGTTGCCGTCTGACGTAGCTACGGTTTCTGGGGGTATAGAACATGGCATTTACCCTAGCTGTCCGTCAAGCCATTTTGCTTGAGCTCGAAAGTCTAATGGACCATTTCTCGTTCAATTAAAAACGTCTGCATCATAATTAGCTACTCTAACTTCCTGGTCAAGAGATGATGGGTCACTGCTCGTCTTGTTCGAAGTGACTTGTTAATCAAATTTGTCCACCAATTCATCGAGCGACTCTTATTTCTACACAGCCGACCCCCCTCACTAGAACACATTGTCGTGCAATATACCTCGAGACGGTCAGTCCTACGTGGAAAACACAAGGGGCCTGGGAGTAGTTGGTGAAGACGGCGTAGAGTACGAAAAGGGCTCAAAACTCGAATATTGCCCGGAAGAACCTTCTAAATCAGGCGACCCGAGAGCTGCTGGTTGATAGCAGGTTTGAGGGAGACGAACGCTGGGCAACAGATTGTACGCCAGCCAGCATCTGGTGCAGCTAAAAACCGAAGAACCATCTACAGTAGAGCGACATGACGCTCCCGTTACTCGTAGTGAAACTGACCAGAAATAACCGCTTGTTGTCCAGGTGTGGCCGCACTGGTCGCGTAGACTACTCCGTCTCCTTCTAAAGAGTATGGCAGCTTCCTGGTTCCTTCACCGGAGTGAGCGATAACGGTCAATCGTCTCCATGTTCTATCGGAGCGCCGACTGCCAAGCCGCCGCGACACGGCGTGGGTTTTCTTTGACCAGTGAAAAATCAACTTATTGTTAGACGGTTAAGAAAGTTCGCCAATAAGTTGGGGATGGTCAAGGGGTGCTCGGCGGGTGATTGCTTCAACCATTACCCACAGGTACGGTTCGGTGATCCCTCGCCTAATTGACCTGGTCAGGCCTGACGAGTTGGCGCAGCGGGCCATTTAGCAAGGTTTGACCTGGTCAAAGGAGACAACAATCGCGCGAAAGGTAGCCCCTATGGATAGCTAATAGTTAACCGGTTATATGCTTGAAGCGCGGGTTTATCGAGGGTACGAGACGTCTAGTAGGTGATTGTTTGACTGTTTAAGGGTGAACGTCAGAGGAAAACCTTTCAGCTTGCAGCCAGTTCGCCATGCAGGATACTGTGTGGTTAGGCCGCCAAAAAGCGGAAGCTGGCGAATCCTAGGAGCTGAAAGGACTGGTCGAAAGAGATGCCCATTGGAAAGCCTCATTGGATGTGTCCAACTCCCAACGCAGCAAATATCATGTCGCCGAACAATGACGACGTTGTGGAAGAGTAATTACACGGCATGCGTGTTAGGAAGACACCCAAATCTTCGTCGGTCAACAGGTCGAAGGCCCACCGCGGCATCTCGTTTAGGTTGCCCCGCTCCCCTCCCCACCTTCGGGATTCTAACTTACCACGCAAGTGACCTAGCCCACATCTAACACCTTCACCTATAATCTACCCAGAGACCATCTCTCGTACGCGGAGGGTGTGAATATCCGTCGAAGATGGGTCAGTGTACGAAAAAGGCGAGGGATTTCATTGAGCACTTTGGGGAATCACAAAAATGAGTCTGCACTGAAAGCTGGCGATCAAAAGCGGCTTTGAAGAAGAGCCACAGTTCTACAAGATCTTTGACCGTATGACGCCCCGAATTTTAACCAAGTGCTGTTCGAGGTGCATGCTTGCGGGAGCTAATGTCACCCGAAAACAATCCACACTCTAAAAGAGAGAATTGGTCCAGCCCACCACTTACCGTTCCCTAGAGTAACAGGTGAAAGCAAAGATCTTTTGTTTGATCTAGTCGTACCATGGTGTTGCGAAAGGAGTACCACCAGATTGTATTGAATGTAAAGAAGGGAGCCGAAAGGTAGAACCGCAGGTGAAGTCGAAGCCTAATCAAAACAATTCAAAAACAGACGAGGATGGCCAAGCTCTCAAATTACTGTAGCACTTGCCCACCGTGCAAAGCATTGACGGGCATGTTGATGTGGCTGTAAAAGCAACGATGGTCTGCAGGATAGACCAATTGGGTCGAAACTTTTGAGAGCTGGATGAACGGCAAAAGACTATGGAACGCCTAGAGCCCAGCAGACCCAGTGGTTTGTTTGGATGGGGTTCGGCGTGACTAGCCCACTTCAGGAAGTTATCAAAGGGGTCAACTTGACGTTATTCTTGGAACTCGATTCTTTAGTGGAAAATGGCGCATTTGACCTTCAAAATCTTTGGTTTGGTCTTCAAAGAGACGCAATTATCAACTATTTAGCAATTTCTATGGACCCTATCAACCCGAAATACGCCGGAATGTAGCATCATACCTCTGCGTGAGTGATGCATATCGGTTCCCTCTTTCAACAGTAGAAGTATGGCTTCCAGCGACCGCGACCTTCTGTATATTTTTGAGTGCATGGATGCCCTTCCAATCAAAGATACGACCAGACAAACTGAGTAGATAATTACAGTTACAATCCAATCTCAAGCATACTCATTACCATTACCTGCGCTGCAGACACGGTCTGATGTGCGAAAGGGTGATGACCAGGTCACGACATGTAAAGATTTCGAGAAGGGACCTGCACCGCGCGTCTGCAAAAATCGCCCTCATGCGCAGCGACCACGTAGACTATCTCCATGCTACGGAATTCTCCGCACGCGGTGTCCTCTAACCAGCAGACCAGCTTGGGACGCAACATCGCGTAGTGTGTTCCATGTCCTCTAGTGCAGCCGGGTATTTCACTGAAGCTGTGACAAATACTGCAAAAGCGGTGCGGTCGCAATGTTTTAGTTTGTAAATCAGACTCTCTGCTGGCTACACAAGTACGCATAAATATGAACCCCATTGGAGGCGGCAATGGTCTGATAGCGGTTTTGATGAGATGTAACCAGAGTACTGCTTGGTGAAACGTGATTGACATGAGCCTCAGACACCTGTTCCTGGACGACGGAATTTGCGCGACCTTTTGTAGAGGGTGCACCAAAGGGGTTCTCCTCTGCGGCTGGCTGCGTTTTCTGAGGCTAATACTCTAGACAGAAGCTTTCTTTCTGCCATGTTTGGGGTTTGAGTTGGTCGAATAATTAATTGGCTCATCAGGGAGACCTGATTCCCACTTTTCACCCATGCGAAAATGGACAAGAGAGTAACCTGATTTATACTGTAGCAGTTTGTCTTTCCGACAGCTACTCACTCAAACCACAGTAGTGCAGATTCTCAATTATGGGAATGGCGGCTTCAGTACTGTAATGATAGAGTTCTGTCCCGTTGCCTCTCTTCTTGCCTGAGTACATTGTTGGATTAGCTACAGTATCCAGGAGTCTCCGCCACACGTTCGCTAAACCCTGAATATGGTTCTAGCTACTGTGCTCTTAGCCAGACCTTCAAGCGATACACTCAATCTCAATCCTGATTAGAATCATGAGCCGGTCTACCTTCCTCACGATTTGGCATGGACCAGGATACGGACGGCATTGCCAACTCCGCTTCGAACATTGCTGAGTTCCTCCCTAAGTTCACGTATCAAGCTTTGCTCCCTTATGATGTCCCTTTCCAACTGCCAGGTTCTCATTTCCCAGTCTCGCGACACCTGGGAGATCTTTTCTATATGATCTCGGAGGTGGCCGATTTCCCCCTGCAGTTGTTGGTTTTCTCGCCTCAAACGCTCAATGGTCGCAGTGAATGAATCCTCTTCGCTAGAAACCGATGACAACTGCGTCGACGGCCTTGTATTAGCCCTTCCATAATTCATCATTTGCTAGCGAAAGCCTACATGAGAGTCATGTACTCCATCTGCCACTCGAGATGGGCGCACGGCCTCGATTGACCGCCCGATCTCCTTGCATATTGCGTCGTAAAGGCCCACGGTCCCGTTGCTGAGGCTAGTCTTCATCAAATGTGCCTTGGAGTCTGCGACAGACCACGTATACCCATCTTCTGGAGCCGGCTGCAAGCGAACCGCCTGGGGTGGAATGCTTAAGCCTAGTCGGTCATCTTGGTAGGTCAGCTGATTTCCACTTCTTTCACCAATATACGGGGAGAGCGGTACAGATATGGTTTGCCAAAGCTTCTCGGCATTGTTGGCGCCGCTGAGCGCGTTTCTCATTGCTAGACCGGGCCATCGCTTAAAAATAGGAGAGACTGTTTCAAGATGGAGACTAAGTTGAAGTGTGGTTCTAAGGCTAGCCAGCTATTGATCGCCTTTGGATGACATTCGTCCTAAATTATATGTTGGGAACGAAGGACGTGAATCCGATGAGAGGTGAAAGAAGAAGATAAAAAGGGCAAATTATTGCGGTGTGCATCACTAGGATTATGTACCACTTTTGCATTTGAGTAGAATGAGCTGGTCTTTATTAGAAGAAAGTGCATGCGTGCTTTGAATGGGCCTTACGGCGAATTGTGTGAGATGATCCTCAGTGTAAAGTGTGCAGTGGCACTCAGGCTGGGGGATTTTTGCTTGAATAGGCCAAAGCCGATCGGTAGCCAGTAGCAGGAATTGCACGGTTTGTCCGTTCGGATTTGGGTTCCTGGACGAACAGACATCACGTTTAATCTATGGATCTTCATAACCTAGAGTAGACCTGGGTTTTCTATTGTCGAGTAAATTCGCAATTGTGGTCACTTGGAGTTGTCAATAATCAACTTGAGTGTTTAGACTCGCCGCTCACAGGACTAATTTAAAGGATTAAAAATGCTACGATCAGGTGAAATGAAGCTTAAAGGCCGGGGGAGGAAAGTGCTGCAAACATGAGCGCTAAGCGTTGATGAAAGAAGGCCAGGTCTCGAGACTTGTTTTGTGGTAAACTGTCATAGCCAATACTGCTGGCGATTGTCGTCCTCACTAAGCATGCTTTTCATAATTGAAGCAGTTTCTCTTGGATCTCACTTCCAGCGGCCATGTGAAGGCAATCCGGTGGCCATTGTAAATTCTATCATCGAACAACTGAATATTGTTGGGTTGAATACTCAGAGTCAGGTCGGAAGTAAAGCAAACCTTACTAACAAGCTGGTCATGGTTTAGACGATAATCGGGATCCTTTGGCTCGTGTTAGCCTCGACCAAAAGACCTTTCTACAACTATAATACCATTAAAACCTGACCGTCCGATATCCTCATCAGTCTAGGGTTTCACGTCATAATTAAAGTCGTATCGTACGTTAACATCCCTGTTACTGTATTGGCGGACACCTCCATTCCATCTGATCATCCGTCCATCAGGCAGAGAGGCCTACTATGGTACTTCTCGGATGAGACTTCTACAGATCTGTTGGAAGAGCCTTGTGGTGGGCGAGTTCTTGTGGTGGGCGATATTCCCCAAAGAAAGCTGGTATATGGTCCATCGGGGTCGTTCGGCTACACCAGTTGATTTGTGCGGTGCAGATCGACTTCACCCAATATATCTTGTTATATTTAGTAGAAAAAAGACATATTATGCTCCCATATATATTGTGATTTGACAACAAATATAACATTGGTTCTCTGTCTCCTATCTCGGATAATCTGCTGCCACGTACCGTGCATTTTCGCCATTCGGAGGAAATGAACCCTCATCCACCTTCCCAGGCAGACCTCGCCACAAACTCAGTGCCAGGGCCCGAAACTACTACTGGCCATAGTCGTTATATCCAGATGCTCTTGCAAGTCCAATATATGCCGTGGATTTATAACGTCATTGCGAACGTTGCACACTGGGTCCTTCTTGCAGGATATCTTGTGGTTCCTGGAACGTTTACGTCGCTCCAAAGGTCCGATAAGATCGAGCAGGCATTGGCTGATAATGGTGCTGGAAAAGCCATTCTGGGTACAATCCAAAACCCACCACTTTTGGCTATTGCTTGTGTGCTGTCCGCCATGGGCGCTGCGTTGCTTGTCTGGCTTTCCTGGGAATGGCGAGAAAACTACATCTGGCTGGTCAGCCGAATATTCACGTACGAAAACCAGCTCCTTAATGCATTGCGCTGAAGATGCTTATTGTGACTTAGACCAGTCGCGATGAATGCAGCTGCCGGATTGGCCACAACATTGATCAACATCTACACTGCGCGATCGGGTGATTGGTCTGTTATGGCAATAGTCACCACAGTCATGACGGGAAGCACCTGCTGGTTTGCTCCCTGTTAGCTGTTGTATTTAAATTTTTCATGCTGAAGAAGATCGAGGAAGACTATGAACTCGAAATGCGTACAAGAGCTTTGACGTCGACAAGTGATCGTTAAAGACTACTAGAGATGGCCTTGGATGTATTTACTTTTCAGCTCACTGCTGGCACAATATCCTACCCGAACTGAGCCTCGATATTGTCTTCTCATTGATGAGCATCACGAGGTTGACATATGCAGAACCCGGTTTCACATTATATCCAACCCCTGAGCGAGGACCATGATTGATACATAGTTCTTTGTCCCCAGTCCTGTCTCCCACAATGCTACGTTACAAGTATTGATTCCGTGGTTTGTATTCTTGTATTTTTTTGGACTACGCCGATCTATCTTTGGTATGGAACCGGTATGGAACCCAGGCAAGAAGACTGGAAACTATGCTTCCTTGCCTTGAAATTATACACGTCCTCAACCAGACCCAGAAGTCGTCTGTTTCTTGGCATCCAGTCTTCTATCGCTTACTCGGTAGGGGTAGAGTATAGGCGAGCTTGAAGGGATATTGGAGAAATTTTCCGACAGATAACGGACAAGTAACCCATACTACTGTAAGCAGCGAAGTCCTCATCGTTATCGGTAGAACTCGAATAAATTGCCAATCATCCGCTGGAGGAGATGCACATCAATCATGTTATACAACACCGTACCCAAGGGCATATTCGAGTTTGTATATGCGGTTATCACGTCACATCTTTCGATAATAATTACGGACGATCGTCAACCCAGCAAGCGTTTTTTCGGGAAACCGGTCTACGAGCCGTCGTCATATGGTTTATGTTGCTAAACTATTTAGCCGTTGGCTGCCTCTCACGGCGCCTTTGTTCTCTCCCATCTCTGTTAGGCTGAAACGATATTCCCATGCCTTAGTCTGACGTCCACGGATGTTAAAGGTGGGCGGTGGCCGGATCACCACGTCGATCGTCGGGTATGGGACGAAATCAGCAGGGGTTTTATGTACAACCGGCTGTGGCCATTCGCACTGGGTCTGTCAGAGGTCAGGCTAGGATTCTTATAGAGCCATAACTCACCATTTCCTCCGCAGTCGGTGCAGGAAGGCCAGGATGGGATTGGTAGGTGTAGAGTCGGCGGTTCGGCATCTCCAATATAAGCCAACTACGAATGGAATACAGCCGCCAGAAATCATTGACCCGACGTATAAGATTATTGCGGCGTTTTCGAAGCTGTTCCTGCTTAACACGGCTCTGTGAGGGGGCCATCAACCGTAAATACAGGTTTTGATGGCCAGCTAACAGCAACGGACAATTTTATAAGAGACTTGATTGTTACCGGTCTCACGGCGTAGAGCATATTGCCTCAGGATAAATTGGCGCACTACGACTTAATATCCAAGTTACAGGGGCAATGTGGAAGCGAAGGGAAAGATGCAACCGGGCTGATAATTAGAGCTTCGACGAGTAACAAAGCTATGACCGACAATTCGAGATTTTGGTCGTTTCGTGATTCCAAGGCATTTATCCCTGGAGACATTTACCACCTGGTCAAATGATTCGAGTAAGGTGCTGAATGGTGATGCGCACAGCCATAACTCGCGGAGTGTTGCCCAGGAGAGTCAAATTGTGATGTCCAGCCAATATTTTCCTCTGTTAGACTTATTTGCTCTTCCTGTTCGTAATAAGTAGCGGATTCCCATAAGCGGCCCGCGCTAGGCCCTGCCAACTCTGCAGTGAACTATATACGACTTTCGTAACTCGGAAAGCACGAACTATGATAATGGATGAGATTGTGGAACTTGTCCGGAGAATCGGTCGACAACAAGGCCACAACGCATACTACCGGGCCTGCTATTTCCTTCTAAAGGAGATGCAGGAGCGGATTAAACACATCCTCCACAGTCGAATTCATTCATACACGGAAGATCCGATACAAAGTCTGAATCTGCGTACGGTAGTAGCAATTGCTATCGACCTTCGTCATGCTACCAAAACTATCCGTCTAAGGCAGAAAAAGGCTTTCTTGGACTGGAAAGAAATTTTCTGAAGAGTGTGTCAGTGGTATTTCAAGACACTGTACTATTCCACAGAGCTGTCTCTACTCCCGCATGGGCCCCAGTTCCAAGCTAATTGCCTTCCTGAAAACGAACATGATGTATAATCGAGAATCACCTCATTGACTTACTTCTTTCAACTCTGTGGCATCTCGCCGGCTGGGTGCCTGTATTAGGTGCACAGATGGCGCGAGGAAGAAAAGGGCCTTAAGATGGACAATATTGGTTGGCTTTTCGTTCAGGACCTATATAGCTGCTGGCGCTGATTTTCTCTGGCGAAGACCCTGATTCCTTTATTACCACGATCAGTTGATCAATACAATTATCATGTGCGATGATGCCAGGGCCTGATTGATCAGCTTCAAGAAAGCGGATATATTTCCGCCAAACTTCGCCTTTGTGTTCTTGTCTCGAGCTGGTGGTACCGGAAGTCGACCTCTTTCATTGCTAGTGGTGTCTAATGTGTCTGTCTCCTCTACAATACGCTTTGCTTTCTTCTGGTTGGTGTTTGGGCCCTTGAGCGATGAGACAGGCGAGACAAGCTTCATGGGAACCTGTTGCTTGACTGTATCCAGTTGAGCTTGACAGGTGAATGCTACTCGCGAAGCCAGCAAAAGATGTGCAATAGCAAACACGGCAGAAAGAAAAGCCTGAGCCTAAAGTCATCATCTCCAGTCGAGATCAGTAGGGGTACAAGTATCAGTTTAGTCAATATCAACCAGACCGAGAAGGGGCAGGGTCGGATCAGCTCCGGCTGGTCGACCTCTGAAAGCCCAGAATTGAAGCTGGGGGATTTACGTTCTAGGCTTCTGATAGA
>JAABUG020150943.1:0-12604 GCA_011319215.2 Scortechinia acanthostroma | reverse complement strand
GGATACCTACAGGATTGCAGAGATAGACTGCTGTTGTATATAGCGTGGCGACATTGTGACATCCCTGGGCGTACATATGTTCGAAGCCGTGCCCTTGCAAGAATTTACTAACCACCATGAGGTGGTCCTTGTTGAAACCAACGCTGTAGGAGTCACATTGAATTGCAGGCTTCCGCTTTTGTTAGTCTCTTACTTGCATTAGAATTTAGAAATATGGAACATACCTTTTCTGCTGCGAGAATGCTCAGATTAAGTACATAATTCAAAACATTCGGCAGTAATATCATTTCCAGTTCAAAGCCCAAATGTCTGAGAGTTTAAGTAGGTGTCAAGGTGGTTAGAATGCACAGAATGTGACCTTCATCCTTCATATAGGAATCAGTTGTAATCAATAGAACATAAATTACTGTTTCACACACCTTAACCTCCGGGGTTCATAATTTAGTTCCCTTTAATTATTTTAGGATTTATAATTAAAATCACATGGTATTTCATCAACATTCAGCTTGTAGTGCCTAGCTCGTATTTGACGTATCAAAACAGCGCCACGCTATTACCAGGCGGGTATTCACCTGTATTGAAGTTCCAATAAGAAGTTAAACGCTAATAGCCTGTATATGATAGACGGTTCTCAATATTCTTCAGCCATGGTTGATAGCAATCGCAGCCAGGTAATAGAGCACTATTCGGGATTTTCTTCATTACCTTCATCTGTCAAATGAGCTCTAATTGTACAGGAAGACCTTCTTCAACCGTTATTGATTCTACAAATCTGGCCAAAAACATTTCAACCTACTATCGGCCGCTCATTTTTCAGTTTAAACGGCCGCTGCAGGGCCAAGAGTAGTTTGATCTCTTAGTCACCCTAGAACTCGATGAGTTTCTTCCAAGGCAGGACAGACTCCTCATGCGTTGAGTTTCTTGAAAGCTACACTGCTCGGAACCGCACTATGGACTGTTACAACACACATGTATTCACTTGTCACAGACTCTGGCTCAATCCAGGATTATAATGATGACCACCGTTTGCATGCGTCCAAACGCTGGCTGCGAAAGCAGTGACGAGGAAAGGAGCTGAGGAGCCATTGGGTTTCCTTGTTCCTTTGCTGCATGATCTCTAAGTCATGATTCTGGAGATAGACTTGAATAACGATTCCTGTCTTTTCCCCTTTGTAGTCGAATAGCGTAATAATATCGGGCTATCAAAGTTATTAACGAGAGCAGTTGAAGAGACTAAGCAGTTCCATCAATCCCGTTCTGCCCATCAAACATACCCGAACTACTCAGCGGACTAATTACGCTAAAGAAGGGCTTCTAAGCTGGGAAGTCCGGTATGGGTGGCAGACGAGTATTGGGGGAAGACCAGTATGGAGGGCAGACCAGTATGGAGGGCGGTCCAGTACGGAGGGCAGACCAGTACGGAGGGCAGACCAGTACGGAGGGCAGACCAGTACGGAGGGCAGACCAGTATGGAGGGCAGACCAGTACGGAGGGCAGACCAGTATGGAGGGCGGTCCAGTATGGAGGGCGGTCCAGTATGGAGGGCAGACCAGTATGGAGGGCAGACCAGTACGGAGGGCAGACCAGTATGGAGGGCAGACCAGTATGGAGGGCGGTCCAGTATGGAGGGAATTTTACTAAGAAGGGCTAAGGAGAAAGAGGACGTTGCTAGGTAATGACCTGAAATCGTAACGAACAATGACCAGCCTAACAGGGAAGGCTATTTTAACCCTAACACACCCCTCCAAACCTCAGGTATCCAAAAGAACAGCCATGGATAGTAACCAAGATGAGAGCGTCAAAGAACTAGCACAGTTCTTTTGTGGTTGTGTTAAAGTCAGCTTTGAACACTTGTCATTCCCTCTAATGCTCTTTGGAGGAAGGGTTTTTGACAATAAAAACGTCGATTTATTGAAAAGAACCTTCCGATTAAAGCAATGTGCACGGCTAGAACCCAGCAACTTTATCTCAGCTGTCATAAGCGACGACGTTCTGGAGCAAGCCATGCTCCAATCAGGGATTACTGAAGCGGAACTGAAAGGAGCAGTTGAGCCGCCTCTTCTACTGTTGCCACATGGTTACCAGCTCCAGTGCTTGTACGGAAAGCACCGTATAGAGGCTGCAAAGGATGTGTTATACCCTGGGGACCGCTGGTGGACGGTATATCTCTATAATGACAGTATGTATAAGATAACGAGTCACGCTGGGGCAAGCTAACTTAAGAAGGCCTCTCTGAACCTCTAAAACGCCGTCTCTGCGCGCTCAAGGATAATAACTTCAGTGCAGGGGATATCCTTCGCAACCTTCAGCATAGCAGGCTATCTCACTGTGATGAAAGAGAAATTGCATTTTGGGAATCCAAGATGCCCAGTCGCGCAATGGAAGACCTGAGGAGGCTAGAGAAGAGATACCCACGCATCGTACTTAGCTTAAGACAATTGATCCCTTATCCAGGGCTTTGGGCTGATATCCCCTTCAACTTTCTGAAGCGCTTAGTGGAATGTGCTGCTCCGACAGTAAGAACTCACTACCACTGGAAAAGCGACAAAGTGTCTAACTGCCGTTACAGGAAATAAGCCATTATCTGGATAACATCTATGACACTTGGTCCCCTTTATTCCTGAATGAACCTGCACATGTTGATGTCACTTCTGTGCGTCTGTTGGAGAATCGGATGCCCCAGATGAGAGAAGATGCAAACTTTATCACTGTGTTAATGAATGCAGGTGAACTCTTCCCTTCAGTGGCAGATGAGAGCCGCCGAGCCACTTTGCTGAGCAGCCTTCTAGACAGGAAGGGCCGAATACTCAGTCTGCATTCACTAGTCCAGGATACGCTGATCTTACAGCCTTGCGCTAAGTCCTTGAAAAGACTCGTTCAACCTGGTTGTAAAGACTTGCGTGATGCTCTCATGCGAAGTTTCAACGGCACCGGGAATGCATGGACAATTCAGGTTGCGGAGAACGCCTTCGAGAGCATACCTGACGACCAGTCTCAGTCGACGCTCGTGTCTCAAGCAAATGTCTCTACCACTGCCTACGTGCAGCTGTGGCTATTCTCGATACGTTTCATAGAAAGCTTGACTGATGTCAGCCTCCCGGGCTCCAAACGCACTGACGATGCCTATGTGTATAGGGAGACCCCGTCGGAGTCAGCTCATCAACTTGCCATCTTGGCAAAGCAGTTGGGGTTTGATTCGCCTCAGATTCGCTCGCTTTGTGTGAGCTCAACCATAAAACCAAGTGCTCGAGCGTACTTAACTGGCCGCCGTCCTCAGGAGTTATATATCTATCCTCCCCGCTGGGAGGAAGAAGCTCCAGAAAAAGTTGTCGATCTCCTAAAGCTCCCTAAAAGGGGTGGAAATGAGATCGCCGTTCCGCCTTTCTCTCTCGACAGTGAGAATCTCATGGCAAACAAGCGGTGCGGACTCCCACAGAGGGAAGCACACTGCAACGACCGCCGCTTCCTATTCGCTCTCCAGGTCTATAGTGCAGAACAGCTTCCAAAAAAGTACCCTACATCGTTCGCCGTGCTGCGAGACATCATGTTCAGCTTCTTCGGCCGAGAAATATTACCTTCTCAATCACATCCTATATGGCAAAGGGTAGGAACTAATCCGCAAACTCCTTGTCAAAGTGAAAGTGGCATCGTCTCATCACCAGTTCCATGCGATCCTCATCCTCCTGGAACTCCAGACCGAATTGGTCATCCGGAACGCCATTCCGATGCAGGAGACGATATGGCGTTGGATCATCCTAATCCGACTCAGGAGTTCGTGAAGCAGGCACCAATGGCAGCGGGGTTTGAAGATGAGACCTCCATCGCGCCGCTGAATCAACTCACGCATATCTCAAACAACCGCGGAGCCGAAGAAATTTTGAACGCCTGGGAGGCATCCCGTAACAAAGAGTTAACAGTATTCTACTTCTTCAAGAATCATCAGTATTGCAAATTTCTGCTTAAGGATCCGGAGCTCCATGAGCATCTTGGAAATTTCATTGGTCAATTCGAGAACAATCACTATTTTGCTACCTTCCGCGGCCGAATCAACTCCAGGGATATTATAGAGCGTATCAACGGTCTGCCCTTGGTTCTTGTATTTACAGAGACGGAGCACACTCAGCCACCTATGGCCGATCTTTGGGAGTACGTCCGTTCTTTCGACGCTAGAACTGGGAAGCGCAAGCAGGGAAATATGGAGGACTCTCAGTCAGCTACGAATACTAAAAGACGCATCGTTGATAACAGGGCTAATAGTAACAGAGCTAGCGATGAAGAATCCGAACTCTAGACCAAGGCTTACGAACAAGAGAAACAGATCAGCTCAGATGCATTGCTAGTTATGTCATGATTGACTGCTCCGTTTCGGCACCTTCTGTATCGTGTTGTCCTACCTTAGCTATGCTCCTCGGGTCTTTATTAGGCTACACCATTTCCTTACCATATTCCTTCATCACTTGCCCTTCGACATGGCAGATCCTCTGCGAACTCGAACTTTTGGTGCCATTTATTCATGGGAAGTAACTGTACAAGGTTGCCTTTACACGCTTACAGAGTTGAATAAAGTTAAGAATGCGAATAAATCAACTGCTCAGGATATTTGTCACCTTCAACTACTTCTATTATCTGAAACCTGTCGTCTAACACCTTATGAAGGGTGCCGCAAGCTAATCGTACTTTCCTGCCCAGCAGATGAGGCACCAGAGGAGTCATCTCAGATATGGCGTGTCGCGCTGTTCGCGGTCTGGTGAAGTTGTAGTGAACCTAGTCACCAACCACATTTATTGTATAGGATACATAGATGGCTTGCTCATTAGCATTGATCTAATGTGGCCGAACTCAGAGCACTTACCTTTTAGTATTTAGAATGGTGGCATCAAGACGTTTTGACTTTGGATCCATTCAACGGTCTTTTTCAGAATAGACATTTCTTTCTTGGCCTGAGTTTTCAAGGTTCTGATCTGCTCTGCTAATTGGCCTGCAGATGGGTACATCTCTTGCATGTACACCCATAAGTATGGCAGTTATTTTTGCTGCATCCCTAGACCAAGTTCGTAATGTGCTTAGTGTAGAGAATAGATTATGCAAACCTAAGCATACCATGTATTTTGCCAGAGCTTTGTTGTGTTAGTCTTGATGTTTGGAGGCGCCTCTCAGAGAGATGCGCGGCTCGTTGATGGGCCAGTTTAATGGATATAGGGTTACTGGTCATGAGGAGCCTGTGGATTCTGGAAGTCGCACAATCAGGCGCCGGGAACACCGAGAACACCGAGAACGTTGCTAGGTGTGGTGGTCCATCACATTAAGGAATAGCATCTGCATCGCTGGTGTTCGCAAACTTCAGCCTTGACCATAGTGCACCTGGCACTCCTCTGTGGCAGGTTATAAATACCTATTTGCCTCAATAGAATAGTTAGTAAGATAGTTAAGAAACATTATAATCATGTCAAGGAATAAACCATACTACTACCTTACTCATTTGCAGGCTCCTCCATTTCCAATCAGCCCAACCGATAGTCACTGTTCTGCCGAACCGATGTTGTTGACCCACAAAACCACACATCAGCTAAGAAAAGAGTAATGAAAGCACCACACAGCAGGGCCACGGTAGTTAGGAATGCAACAGAGGCAACAGGGACTGTTTAATATAAATGGAAAAGCTTTCTGGAGCCTGCCATACAGAAAATGTATAGGCAGGGTATCCGACAGGCGTCACAGGCTCTGGGGAATCGTCGATTCTCGTAGGAGAGCTCGGTGTCATCAAGTTGAAGGAATCTGTATCATGCTTCCCTAACAGCCCGCTGAGCTTTGGCCATAGAGTAGGACCGATCAATATAGGTTCATCAAGTCCATCTCCTAAAGGCGGATACAGTACAAATTGTGGTCAACTTCGTAAAGTATCTGGTAGGCGCTCGTTTCTGTTTCAGCCTCGTGGATGCAAGGCGAAAGCATGCCCCTTGATAGCCTTACCCGCATAAGAATGTTGTTATTCCAGGTGTCCTTTGCAGATTGCTTCATTTTCATTCTGCACCCCTAACCCTTTTCTGATTTCAAGTTCCAGCGCAAGGTTGCGTTCCGTCGGAAAGATCTCCTAGCAATGATGTCTACTTTTCCCATTACACCGGACGTTGAGAGACATGAAACGTCGCGGAGAACCACGGAAGAAGGCCGATCAACCGTCACTCGATGGCTAAATTGGTGCAGTGGCGTGTGGGATAAGGTCACATCTGCCTTCCATCTCATGTTGCGCCCAGTGCCCTTTCAGGAAAGTGGGAGTGCGAGATTTGTTTTGGGTTCGGCTGATCATCTCCCTCCTACAGAGACAACTAGCTAATAGTTTGCTGAACAGCCCCCCATGTTCACAAAAGAGCAGCACAATGCTGTTTCCTTTGTCTCCAAAGTCGGAGCGGGCCGTATGTCGTTCAAGTCCCTTGCATCCGACCGAAGGAACCGCGAGTAATTAGGAGGATCCTGGCAAAAGTCAAGTGTTAATGGGCATGAAGCGTTCAAGCAAACCGACGGTGGCAAGATCTATGAAAAACTCGGTGACAAAGAAAAAGTGTTTGAAAGCGATGCTGCTATATGGGCCAGGATGAAAGAGGTGTACTACGCTGACAAGGGCAAGTGGAAAACGTGGCTCCCTTTCTACGGCCCTACGTCTGTGCGAGAGGTCGAGGTAAGAATGACTTGCGCCTATTCTGGGAATAAGGAGCTGATACAGAGTTCTGAAGTTTCAATTCGTTGGTACTGTGGAACGAAACGGACAGTTCAAGGTATTCGGTATGAGGCCCGTTGACGTTGAGAGGCTTCGCCAAGAGGCAGACAGGGTAATTGCATCTGCGCCGGGGGAAGCCGACTTCGACTACGGTAACGGATGCATCTGCGCTTCCCACAGTACGAAATGCGAAAAGTCAATCGGTTTTGACCGACCGTGTATCATGCAAATGGCGAATGAGGCCCGCCAACGGAAAAGGAAGTTGGATATGCTCCACCTGCTAAAAGACTGTATCCAAGAACCAATGACCGCCAATGGACTGAGAACGCTGGAAGGAATGGCACAAGAGAGTTGCATCTACGAATTAGAGTACGTCAAACCGTGCTTAGACGACCGTGACTCTAACCGTAGCTATTCAGGCGAGAGGACCGAATTACCATTCCGCAACGCGACCGCCCGTACGATCAAACGGATAAGCTAAGAGGGATCGAGCTGACAATGGGCTGGCAGCTTCATCGCATTGCTTCTGAAGTTCCGATATCCATTGCTTGGATTTGGCTCAGCGTGGTTATAATCTGGTTGTGCGTAGGAGCGTGGGCCGGAGCAGCAAGTGACTGGACAACGGCGATGACGTTTGGGCAGCTCCTAGCTGCGTCTGTGTCCCTTATTGTATTTTCTGCACGAGAATAGAGACAATGTTGGCAGCTTTACACGAAACTGGCAGCATAAGCTAGAAGGTATAGGCCCAATAATAGAATTGAGCTCGGCGAAGATGTGTCAATTTTCCTTCACCATCCTTCCTGACCGCTTCTTTGCATCCTCAGTTCACCACCAGAATCAAAAGAAATTCAATTGATATTGACCATATCTTACAGCCATTCAAAAGGGTTTCGAACAGATTAGATCCAGCTGCAGAAATGTGTCAGCCATGAGGGCCAGTGATGTATGCTGGAAATGAGACGGGGCCGTCCTCAGCAGCTCGAAGCAGGTCTGCCGAGAATCCACGCCGTGGCTGTACAAATAACTCAACGTATCCTGCTCTTCATTGGACCAGGATATAATTGTAAACGGATGGCTCTGTAGCCATGACCAGAATGTTAAGGATGGTAAGCACCGATAGATATATTGTCCGGCATCCAGCTTCATGGGCCGTGAGAGGTTGACAAGAATAGTCAGGGGTCTAGTATCCTTTTCCTTCTTCCTACTGTTGCTTTTTTTTGCTTGGTTCGCCGTCTTCTCGTCGTTCTTTTTCTCACCATCTTGTCCTTTCTTATCCTCATTAGAGAGACGAGCCCGTGGACGGCCACGTGATGAGAATATACCGTTTCGATAGAGGAGATGAAGCACCTGGAGTACAAGCGTCAGCAGAAACACACCAAATATAAGAAGAAAGAGGCGGGATGAGGAATGGTGCGAAGACAAGTGTTGCCAGGTAGCATAGAGAAGCAAGCCCACAAGTCCTTGGTGACCTCCTAGGAAGACTTCGTATGCTCGGCAGCGAAGTAAGGGAAGAGAGAAGAACAGAATCACTCCCAGAACTCCAGCACCCTACTGACATGTCAGACTAATCCAGACGGCAGACGGCAGACGATAAACATACGATGATCGCAAAGATGTTATCGATCTTCTGGATATTGAAATATCCCCACTCCATTTTCACCATAATAGTAACATGGCAGGCAAACAACATCCCGGACATCCAGGCCGCGGCTCGGTGTATGCGTCGGGAAGCACGCAGGGATAGCCCTATAATATCCGCAAGGTATACAAGAGGTGAGCCAGCAAATAGGACAGCCATATTGATCAATGATAATCTTCCAGCCCGATGGCCTACATTGGCGATCGTGGAAGGTCGGAAACACAGCACGAACAGGTTTGCGGCAACATAGAGCAGATGTCCAATGACATTGACTCGCGTCCAAGGGCCGACTAGACTGTGACGGCCAAGCAAATACGGGTAGATTAAGTGAATCGCAATCCACACCGACACGACACTAGTGAATCGTAATAGAAGAGAAATAAGTCTGACGGAAACAAGAACAAGGAAGATGCCGCCCAGCGGCAATCCCATACACGCTTGTAGCCTCCATGATGTCTTGTATGCGACCAGAGGTACTGTCCAGTTGGAAGAGTAACGTCTTAAATATCTTAATACGACAGTGAGGCCACATTAGGAGCAAACTGCTCCCATGGTTCTCACAATTATTTGTGGGGGGCCACAGTATCCAGACTGCCCAAGAAACTGTTGGCATCCACCACACATCAAGGTGGCATTTAGCACCCAGCAGTTTACTTATCATTCAATTGGATGCCTCATATTCTGGACGTCACGAGACCTGGAACCGATACGAAGTGGCTGGCCGCAGTATCGTGCTTCTGAAGCCGAGTCACTTCAATGGTTATATGGAACACCACAGATCCAGAGGGTGAAGCAGGTCACAATTGAGCGTAGCAAGGATTAGATAGACCTGTGGTAGTTTAACACCATTGTTCGAAACAAACTACTGACCCGGTTGGTCGCCTTTGCGATGGTGCTGAATGGCGAATTAGGATTAGGGATAGATTCCATTGCCTGCAGGACATTCTACTTAGCTCTTACGTAGGAACAGGTTTAGTTAAACCCTTTTGAGTTCTTATTGAAACAAGCCAGTCCCATCTCACAAATCGAGCCGCTCACATTAGTCTTACGCAGCCTTTGTTACATTCAAGTGCTCAATTTTTCAACTAGCTTAGACATGATACGAAGGGACTGAAACCCGTTTGGATCGAAAATTTAAACGCCATTCCCGTTCTCTGGTCATCTAATTTGGAGGCTACTTAGGAAGATGACATCACGACATTGAGTCCACTGGTATTCAGGAAACAACCACAGAAACCAAGCCTTTCGCGGGATGCTCAACGATTTCTTCCGGTCTCACACTCATTCTAAGCCTGGCGATAGATGTGCTTGGTTGTGATATGATTCTTATTCTCATCCTCAAATACGGTAGTGAAGTGATCACGTTTATCATTATCGCTCGGATGTTCCGTTTCACTAAAAGGTTTTAGTGTTTTGGCCTGTGCAGCCGCCAATAAACAGTATTATCACTCACGCCAAGATAGCGTGGGCAGCGCCGGCAGGGGCATCACTCTTTTCTACCGCCCGACTGAACTCTTCCTGGACGCTTTGCGCAAGTTGGGTGCGCCTCCAGGACGTAGTTTCGGTCGCATACTCGACGGACAAGGTTTTCCCGTTTTTAATAATGTTCTTGATAAAGGAGCTTTTGAGAATTTTGTTGGGCGCCATCTGGTAGGCTAAGTAAAACCAAACAGGGAGAGGCAGTAAAGTAACTGTTTACTGTGGTTTCGATCTTTCCTGGTAGAGGCCATGATTCGAGCAATGTGTCCATTTATAGACAACGCCTTCGTTCAGTGACCGCAGAAAAACTTAGGAGGATGAGAAATGATGGTGAGAAATGATGGTGAGAAACGATGGTGAGAAATGATGGTGAGAAATGATGGTGAGAAATGCTGGTAGAGACAGAGGAGTTAGTGAGAAAAACAATGGCGAGGGGGAATGATAGGAATGATGGGGTAATGAGCGGCTGTGCCACTGATAAGGCTATGCCTAATGCGGCTACTTTTCTACGATTGAAAGCAAGTGTTATTGCATCTCTCTAACATTTGAAGCTCCAGACAACCAACAAATCTACTCAATTTTCCCGTAATGCGTTCCTACCACTACCTTTCGAGAATCAAGATTTATTCATATCCTCTCCCTGCCCATACTCACAGACTTCGAGTGACCGGACTCAGAATGTCCTCAACCCTTGTTGGTAGCTCGGGTCGCGTTTATGTGCGCGATAGGGTTCTCAAAGCTCATCCAAGGAGACCAGAGCTCAATATCTACCTCGCGCAGTAAGTCTCAATAATCTTGCTAGTGACTCCCAACTCGACACTAACTATAGGGCAATGTAACCAGTTGTGAGAGCCAATCCTTTGTTCTGAAGCCTGTTTCTGAGTCGATATTTGAACACTCCCTGAGCCTTAAACGGGAGTTTCCAGATACCAGTCAACTTCGAACCCACATTGATGCAAATGAAGACGAGTTGGTTCTTGTATATGAATACTTCACGCATGACTTGCTTTCCCTCTTACAGAGCAACTCGAATCTGCCAGCCAGAGCAAGGAAACTGATATTACGAGAAGTTGGACGAGCTGTGGAGAAGCTTCATGCTAAACATTGGATACACTTAGGTTAGGTGCCATAAAGTTGGATGCAACTCCATTGGATAATCTCACTGACATATCTGTTCTCTAGATATAAAGCCTGACAATGTTATGATTAACTGTAGAGAAAATAACGAAGGCCAACTGGACATCAGAAAAGTGGTATTATCTGATCTTGACTGTTCTCTGGAACTGGAGGGCGAAAAGCTACTCCATGCTAGAATAGGGAACGTCATGTGGCGCAGTCCGGAGGCGCAAATAGGAAAAGGGCTTGGTAAGCCTTCTGACGTATTCTCATATGGGCTTCTTGTGAGTTAGTCTTCCCCTATTGAGAATGATACCTGCTTAAGTATTGCCTTAGTTTCTCTATGTGATGACAGGCATGGAAACCCTACACCCAGACTTCGAAGAGTTAAGGGAAGCGGGAGTCGAGCCAGAACTGGAGATCCTGAGTCGATTGATCACGTTCTTTGGCCCTGTTCCTTCTGAACTCGTGACACATGTTAACGATGAAAAATGGGCTCGTATCTTGATGGAGTTATCCGAGGCAACAGCTGGAGATCCAAGTATGCGATTCAGCCAGTGGAAAGAAGATGATTTCCCGAACCTTGACACTGAAACAAAGAGAGTTATTTCTATGATGGTAAATCTCAATCCTGCAGAGAGAGCCACTATCTCCCAAGTCTTGAGTGATCCTTGGTGGAATCAGTGTGAGGGTTCAGGGTTCAGTCTGGAATGATGATGTTTCGTCTTTGGGTCGGAAATGGCCTTGGAGTACTGAAACAGTGGCTATTGACTTTGATATCAAGTCCAAATCGGATCAAGATTACCGATCATTGCGAGTTCCGATGATATGTTCTACGAACTACCAGCTGATTACTGCAACCACCGCAATTTTTTAGTAGGATCATGCGCTTACAAACCTAATAATGCTGCTTAAGATTCATGATATAAGGAGAACTACTCTGCTACATTGTTGTTCGATTATTGGCCTCAGTGCATTTCCGAGGGCTGTTTTGCAGTCCAAAGCCGCAGACCCTAACCTAATTTTTACCTTTTGAATCCATAACTTTACAAGTTCAAGTTCTTTACAACCCACAATATAAATTCCATATTCAATATCACCATACAATTTCTGCATCACAGGTTGAATACTGAAGCAAAAGACTCCACACGTCAGGGGTATCATCGTAAGGGTGCGAACTCGGTAACTCGCACTGGAATGACCCTAGCGACGGCTTTTGTACGAGAAAGGGATCGGTGAGATTGCTGAGGACAGCTCTCTGTATGGGAGGGTTCGTGTCAACGAATGTCAACGTGTCGAAACGGGAAGTATTGGTCAGGAACTGTTGATTCGGTAACTCCATGCCTGGCGAACTGCTATCGCTATGTGTCACCCTAGATTGACCGATATTTGGCGGGTTCAAGACAAACGTTTCGCCGTAATCTGCCATGGATGACTCATTCAGTCTTTGTGGCGAAAGAGAATGTAGCCCTGAAATGTCTATAGACGGTAACTCCTGCTCAGTATATTGGTCCGTCCGAGCCCCAAGGGAGGAAGGTAAACAAGCACTTCTCATCACCCTCATCTCATGGGCTGCAACACCGCCGTGATTTGCAAAGGCCAGATCATAGGCTGCAGGAGTTGTTGTTAGCTGAAAGGAGGATATTGACTGCCGC
>JAABUG020150832.1:0-12607 GCA_011319215.2 Scortechinia acanthostroma | reverse complement strand
GATCAGGCGCAGGCGTCGCATTTCAACGCGCAAACGCAAGGCCTGACCCTCGACCAGCAGATCAAGCGTCGCCAGGATCATGTTTCCCAGTTGGCGGGCGTCGCCGACGTGCCTTCGGCGGTGCAGTGGATCAACGACGCGGTGCGCAGCGGCGAGCTGCCGATGGATCGCGCCACGCAGGTCATCCAGCAGCTGCAGAGCGGGCAGATGCCCGTTCGGCAATGGGTTCAGCAGGCCATGATGAACGGGCTGTCGCTGCTCGATCAGATCCGGGAGCAGCGACTGCTGGGCGACCAAACCGAAACGATTCGCCACAACCGGACGACCGAGGCGACCTCAGCCGGCCAGCTCAGCGTGGCACAGGGCCGGCTCGCCGTCGAGCGTGCGCGCGAAGGCCGTGAGGCCGCGGCGCCGCGCGGCCAGGTCGTGCAGACGGATCAAGGCTTGATGCTGGTCGACCCGCGCGCCGGCACCGCCGCGCCGATCGCAGGCCCCGGCGGTCAGCAGCTGAGCAAGCCGCTGAAGGACATCCCGTCCGGCACGAACGCGGGGATCATCAGCAACGCGCAGAACATCGCCCGCGCTCAACAGGCGCTTGATCTGCTCGACGGCAAGACGGTCGGCGCCCTGCAGGGCGATCCGGCCGCCACGGGCGCGAAGGGCTATCTGCCCCAGGGTGTGCTGAACCGTCTCGACCCGAAGGGCGTCGACACCCGGGCCATGATCGCCGACCTCGGATCGATGGTGCTGCACGACCGCAGCGGCGCCGCCGTCACCGCATCCGAGAGCCCGCGGCTGATGCCGTTCATCCCGCAGGCCACCGACGACGCCGCGACGGTGAAGAAGAAGCTCACGCGCTTCCTGCAGGTGTTCCAGCAGGAACAGCAGGCGCTGGCCGAGAGCTACAGCGCGGACCAGGGTTATCGGCCGAACCCGATCCTGACCAAGGGCGCCAAGCCGCGGTCCGCGGGCAACGCATACGGGATGCTGCCGAGCAGCGACGACATCGCGGCCGAGCTGGCGCGCCGTGGCGGGCGGTGACGTAGTGGACCTCTCGCAGTTCTCCACGGCCGATTTGCAGGCGCTGCAGGCCGGCGACCTGACGAAGGTCAGCACTCAGGGCTTGCAGCAACTGCAGGCGGTTCAACGTCAGCAGCGCGTCGCTGCGCAGATGGCCTCCGATCGGGCCACCTACGACCCGACGGCCGACATGAGCACCACCGACAAGGTGCTGGCCGGCGTCGGCAGCGGCATGACATCGGTCTTGCGCGCGCTCGGCGGCGGCCGCATCGCAGATGCAATGGGCCTGCCGGCGACCGCGGAGGAGGCGGCCCGGCTCGATGCGCCGCTGCTGAACACGACCGCCGGCAAGGTGGGCAAGGTCGTCGGCACGGTGTCGCCGGCGCTGCTGGCGGTGCCGTTCACGCCGGCAACCTTCACCGGTGCCGCGCTGGCCGGCGGCGTCACCGGGGGCGCGATGACCGAAGGCGGTGTCCGGGCCCGCTCTACCGCCGCCGGAATCGGGGCGCTGGGCGGGCTGACGGGACAGGCCACGCCCTACCTCGTGCGCAGCGGCTACGGGGCGTTGAGGGGGCTGGCAGAGCCGTTCGTGGCTGGTGGCCGTGATCGCATCGCGGGACGCACGCTGCAGCGCTTCGTCACCGACGACAACGCGCTCTCGAGCGTCAGCGACGCGCCGACGGCGACCGGTGCTCTGCCGACCTTCGCCGAGGCGGCGCGCGATCCCGGGCTGGCGACGCTCGAGCGCGCGATCGGCCAGATGGACCCGCAAGCAGCCGCAGCGCTGGCGGCGCGCGCGCAGGCCAACAACGCGGCGCGCGTGAGCACGTTGCAGTCGATCGCCGGCGACGCGACGCAGCGCGGTGCTGCCGAAGGCGCGCGCAAGGCCGCAACGCAGGGGCTGTACAGCGCCGCCGATTCGGCCGTGGTGCAACTCGATCCGGCCTTCAGCAGCTTCATGCAGCGGCCGGCATTCGCCCAGGCTGTGCAGCAGGCGCAGAAGCTGGCGCAGAACGAGGGCTTGTCCGACCTGTTCTTCCGCGGCGCGAACGGCGAGCCCATCGCGATGACGGGGCAGGGTGCTCACTACATCAAGAAGGCGCTCGACGACGCGATGGATCGCAGCTCGTCGACGTACATGGGCGACGCCGCGGCGCGCGCTACCGGCAAGACGCAGCAGGCATTCCTGGGATGGCTCGACCAGCAGGTGCCCGAGTACGCCGCGGCCAAGGCCACCTACGCCGACCTGTCGCAGCCGCTGAACCAGATGGACGTCGGGCAGCGGCTGCTCGACAAGACCACCGCGGCCACGCGCGACCTCGGCGGCAATCCGCGGCTGCAGGCCAACGCCTTCTCTCGCGCGCTGAACGACGAAGAGGCGCTGATCGGCCGGGCCACCGGATCGCCGCGCGCGCCCAAGGCGCTGGCCGACCTCATGACGCCGGACCAGCTCGCAAAGCTCGGCGCCGTGCGCAACGAGCTTGAGACGGTCGCCAACTTGTCGACAGCGGCCAACGGGCCAGGCAGCCAGACCGCGAAGGCGCTGGCGTCTCAGAACCTGCTGCAACAGATCGCTGGACCGCTCGGGTTGCCTGACTCGTTCGCCAGTTCGGTGCTCGCGCAAAGCGCGCTGCGGCCGGTGCAGTTCGGCCTCAAGGCCGCGGAGCCGCGGATTCAGGAAGCGATCGCCCGCGGTCTGCTCGATCCGGCCGAGGGAATGCGACTGATCGAGCTCGCGCGCGCCGCCGATGCTCGTACGCCGCCGAGCGCGCTGCAGCAGTTGCTGCTGCGCGTCCTACCAGCGGCGAAGGGCGGCCTTGCCGCGTACGCCTATGGGTCGGGTCAATAACCGCTTGAAGCGACCCTCCGGGATCAAGCGCATGAGCAACCGCGCCAGCCACAACGCCGTACCCCACAGCACGACGGCCGCAAACGGCTTGATGAGCATCAGCCAGAACCATTCCATCGCGCAAGCGTAGCACCAGCCACATGGCAACGACCGTCACCGCCAGCCTTCCGCCGTTGTTCGATGCGCAATTTTTCGGCGTCGCCGGCGCGCCGGCGGCCGGCTACAAGCTCTACACCTACGCTACTGGCACGACGACGGCGAAGACCACCTACGCCGACCAGGCGGCGGGCGCCGCGAACCCGAACCCGATCACGCTCGATGCCGACGGCCGCTGCGCGCTGTGGCTGGACAGCAGCGGCGAGTACGCGCTCGAGCTGCGCACGCCGGCCGGCGCGCTGGTCCGGCGCTGGGACGATGTCGGCGCCGTGCCGACGCCGCAGAGCGGCAGCTACGTGCCGCTGGCCGGCGGCGTGACGATGACCGGCCGCTACAACCTGGCCGGCGCGGCGCAGTCGGCGCTGCAGCCGGTGACGCTGCAGCAGATGCAGGCCGCGGTGGCGGCGATCGACGGCGTCACGGACAGCGAGCAAACCGCCGCGCTGGCCGCGCTGCTGCCGGCTGGCGTCATCGTCATGTGGCAGGGCGCGTCGACCGCGATCCCCGCCGGCTGGCGGCTCTGCGACGGCAGCAACGGCACGCCGGACCTGCGCAACCGGTTCGTCATCGGCGCCGGCTCGACCTATTCGCCCGGCGCCACCGGCGGCTCGGCGGCGTCGACCACCGACAGCCAGGGCGCGCACACGCACACGCTGCCAGCCGCGACCGATTCGCACGTGCTGACCGTCGCCGAGATGCCGGCGCACAAGCACGTCACCTACTACGGCGAGAACGCGAGCTATCCCAACGGCGTGGCCGCCACCGGCAAGCAGGGATCGAACGCCACCGACAACGACAACGCCTGGCCGTACTCATCCACCGAGGGCGGCGATGCCGGCCACACGCATGGCCTGACCGGTCCGACCGGCAGCAGCGGGTCGCACACGCACAGCGTCGCAACCGTGCCGCCGTACTACGCGCTGTGCTTCATCATGAAGGTGTAGCGCGGCGATGAGGCGCCTCATCTTCGCCGCCGTGGTGCTGCTGATCGCAGCCGGAGCTGCTGCAGCCGGCGTGCTGCCGAGCGATCCCTTCGACGTGCCGCTGCGACTGCACGTCGCTTACGGCGCGATCGCCCTGTTCGGCGGCGTCGTGCGGTGGCACGCCAAGCACCGGGCTGGCTCCATCCGCGCGCGCGGCCAACAACTCCTGGTCGGCGACATGATCACCAGCGCCTTCGCCGGCCTGCTCGCCTTTCTGGCCTGCGTGCGCAGCGGACTGGGCGTCGCAGAGACGGGCCTACTGGTCGGTCTCGCCGGCCTCATGGGTGCACGCGCGCTCGCCTGGCTCGAGCGTCGAGTCGACCAGCTGCTGACCCGCGTCGGCATGGGCCTGCCGCCCAGCGCTTCGATGCCGCTCGACGACCCGATCGAACCGTCACCGCCCTCGTCCTCGCCGCGCGGCGCCGCCGCATCAGACCCCCCTCGAAAGGATTGACCCATGGCAGTCGGCACCTTCACCCTCTACAGCAAGAACAAGGACCGCATCAGCGAGCTCGATCTCGTCGGCGCGACGGTCAAGCTGGCGCTGGTCGCCAGCGCCTATACGCCTGACGCCACGGTCGCCGGACATTCGCTCTGGTCCGAGGTGTCGGGCAACGAGATCGCCAACGGAAACGGCTACACGACCGGCGGCGTGACGCTGGCGAATGACGCGGCGACCGCGATCACGGGGGGCTTCAAGTACAGCAGCGACCCGGCGGTGTGGACCGCCAGCGGCTCCGGCATCCCGGCGCACCGCTACTACGTGATGTACGTCAGCGGCACGCTCTGGGGCCGCACCAACCCGCTCATCGGCTACTTCGTTGGCGACACGACGCCGGCCGACATCCCGCTGACCACGGCGCCGAACACGCTGACCGTGACGCCGAACGCGGCGGGCTGGTTCGATCTGACCTGACATGACCCCATCCGAAATCCGAGCCGCCATCGCGGCGGACCCGGCGCTGCAAGCGATGCAGGCCGCAGGCGACTTCCAGGGCATCGCGACGGCGCTCACCGCCGCGCTGCCGCCGATTGCGCAGCCGACTGAAGTCGGCGTCGGCACTATTCTCGAAGTGCTGGGCTTGGCAGCCGGCAATGCGCTGCTGGACATCCTGCTGGCCCCCGGCGGCGACTTCCGCCACGTGGCGCCGCTGCTGGATCAGGGTCGCCTGCGGCTGGATTTGCCGCTGACGCAGGCGGCACTCGGCGCGCTGGTGCCCGGAGTGCTGACTGCAGCGCAGCGCGATGCTCTGTTGACGCGCGTCCAGACCGCGCCCGCGCCGCCGGTGACATGGCAGGCGGTGCTGGCCGCGACTCAAGAAGGGGCCTGAGATGCTGGGCGCAACGTACCGCTATCAGGCGTGGAACAACACCGGCGTCAGCGTCACGGTGACGGTCAAGGACAAGCCGCTGAGATTCGGTTCCGACGGATCGCTGACCATCGGCAGCGAGGCTACGCAGATCAGCGCCGTCAGCGTCGGTGCTGGCGCGTACAGCAACAGCTCGACGGTGGACAACACCACGGCCAAGAACCTCGCCAGCGACATCACGTGGACCGCGGCGCCGGGATCGTCTGCCACCGGCACCGTCGCGCTATACCTTCAGCGCAGCACCGACGGCGGAACCACGTGGCCCACCAACGGAGAGGGTGAATTCCTGGGCGACATCTCATTCGCATCGTCTGCGACCGCGGTGACCGCGAACGCGACTGTCCGCTGAACACCTGCCGTGAGCCTCCTGACGCTGCCGCGGCCAGCGGTAATCGAGGCGGTCATCGCGCAATGGGCGAAGGCTAACCCGGCATTCCTGTGGGCGCCGACGACGCCCGGCACGCAGCTGCGCGACCGGGTGACTGGCCTCGTCGGCAGCCAGGCCGATGGGGTCATCACCTTTCCCACGACCCTGGGGCTCGGCAACAGCACCCCGTTCGGCGGGGTAATGCTGGCGACCGTCGAAGGGGCGCCCGCGGCGTCGATGGGGCCGATTTTGCTGATCGGCAACGGCAACAATGGCGTAGGCCTCGCCGCGGGGATCGGCAATTGGGGCTACCCCGGCGACAATCTGGTGCTGCTGCAAGGTGGCCTCGCGTGGAATTCGGGTGGCGGCGGCGAGTCATATTCCGGGGCGTTTGCACGTGGGCTGAACGTCTTTTCGTTCGGCCAATCGGCTGACGCTGGGCTTATTTTTCGCAATGAAACGACAGGTCGGCAGGTTTCAGCGAATCAGGCGTATTACGCCCCCAATCAGGTCCAGATTTACCGCAAGGGCACCGCCGACGCTCCAATCGTCGCCCACGCCGTAGCGATTTATGAAGGCGGCCTGAGCGGCGCACAACTCTCAACGGAGAGCGCTCGGCTTGCCGGATACGCGGCCCCCTTCGCCGGCAAGAGCCGATCCGCCGTCACCGCACTATTCCGGCCCGGCACGCAGCGCATCTGGGTGCCGATGTCGGCTGGGGGAGGGGCGGGCACATCGCTGACCAGCGTCACGGGGCACTGCAGCCTGACGGGCTACGCCCCAGCCATCGCCCAGCCTCGCGCGATCGCCGGCGCCGTTGGACACGCCGCGTTCGCGGGCTACCCCGCGGCCGTCGCTCAGGCGCGCAGCATCGCGGCGGTGACCGGCCACGGCTCGTTCGCGGGCTACACGCCGGCGATCGGCCAGCTGCGCGCGCTGTCGAGCGTTGTCGGGCATGCGGTGTGGACGGGCCGCGTTGCGACGATCACGCAGGCGGCCGGCACCTCGATCGTGGGCGTCACCGGACACGCGGTCTTCACCGGCCGCGCCGCGACTCTGGCCCAACCGCACGCGCTGGCTGGTGCCGCAGGACATGCCGTGTACGCCGGGTACGCGGCGACGGTCGATCGATCTTCCGGCACGTCGGTCGTTACGGTGACCGGGCATGCCGCGTTCACCGGCCGCACGCCGGGCATCACGCAGCCGCGCGGCATCACGTCAGCGACCGGGCATGCAGCCCTCACAGGCTATTCGGCGACGGTCGTGCGCGCCTCGTCGGTGGCCGCCGTCGCTGGGCACGCCATGTTCGGCGGCTACGCCCCGAGCATTGCGCAGCCTCGTTCGATCGCCGCCATCACCGGCCACGCAGCCCTGTCGGGCTACGTGGCATCGATCACCCGAGCGGCGGCCAGCCCCAACCTGATGCCCGGGGTCGGACATGCGGCGCTGTCCGGGTATGTGGCGGCAGTGCAGATAGGTGGCGCCGTGGCGGTTGTTGGCGAGCCCGGCCCGGTCGACGTGCTGTGGCGTCTCGGCGCCGAGCCGCGCATCTGGCAGCTTCCGGCCGAACGCCGCATCTGGAGGATCAGGCGATGACGATGATGTTTCAGGGGCTGCAGCCCGTCGCCACCAAGGGGCCGGCATCGTCGTTGGTCTACGGCGTCGACGTGGCCGCGGTGCTGGCACCGGGCGACGCGCTCAGCGGCACTCCGACGGTGACGGCCACCGGCGTCACGCTCGGCGCGGCGGCCTACGACGGGACGATCGTCAAGGCGCGCATCAGCGGCGGGACGGAGGGACAGACGGTGTCGGTCTGCTTCGGCTGGCAGACCGCAGGCGGCGACATCGACTCGCGCACGGTGCACCTGCGCATCGCGAAGCGGTGACCACCATGATCACGGTCGCTTCCCTCATCGCCGCCGGCATCAAGCCGACGCAGGCCCGGCAGTTCGCCGAGCCTCTGGCCAACGCGTGCACGCGGTTCGAGATCAACACGCCGGCGCGGCTCGGCGCCTTCATCGGGCAATGCATGGTCGAGAGCGAGGGCTTCACGCACCTCGAAGAGTGCCTGTATTACACGACGGCCCAGCACATCCGCGACGTGTTCCCCGGCAGCGTGCCGACGGTCGAGGCCGCGCAGGCGCTGGCGCGCAACCCGCAGGCGCTCGGCAATGCGGTCTACGGCGGCCGCCTCGGCAACGGCTCGCGCGAGAGCGGCGACGGCTACCTGTTCCGCGGGCGCGGCCTGCTCCAGTTGACCGGGCGGTCGAACTACACCTACGAGGCGATCGCGCTCAACAGGCCCTACATCGCCTCGCCCGATCTCGTCGCCCAGCCATTCGACGCGGCGCTCACGGCGGCGCACTACTGGCACGTGCGCCGCCTCAACGAGCGGGCCGACGGCGGCGAGTGGCGCTCAATCACCCTGGCCATCAACGGACGCGGCATGCAGCAGGCCGATCTGCGTGACCAGCTGACTCAGCAGGCCATCGCCGGCCTCGCCGGCGTCGTCGCCTGATCCGCCCATGCGCGCCAGCCTGCCCCTGCGTTCCCTGCGCCCGATCATCGAGCGGGCGTGGGATGTCGACACGACCTACACGCCCGAGCGCTACGCCGGCGCTGACCCGGCCACCGGCCAGTGCGCTGTCACCGCGGTGCTGGTGCAGCAGCTGCTCGGCGGCTATCTGCTGATGGGGCAGGCCGTGTCCCCCACGGGCGAGACCCGGCCGCACTACTGGACCGAAATCGACGGGCTCGACATCGACCTGACGATGCGGCAGTTCCCGGTCGGGACCGAGCTGAGCGCTGTGCAGGAGGTGCGGCGCGAGCGCGTGGTGTCCGATATCTGGATGGCGCGGCGGTATGCGACGCTGAGCGAGCGGGTCGCCGCGGCGTTGCGCGAGCGCGGGTGATCGGTGATCAGCAACTGTTATTTCTGGGCGCGCTGGTGCTACTGCGTGCGCGTGTGGCGCTGGTATCGCAGCGGCTGCCCCGAAGAGCTGGTGCCCTACTGGGTGGAGCGGCCGTCACGCTCGCGGCCGCGCTGGATGCCGCACTTCATGCTCGGCACCTTCGACGGCGAGATCGACGCGCTGCGGCTGACCAGCTTCAAGCCCGACCGGCCCTCCGACGATCCGTGGTGGCTGGCGTGGCGACACCTGTTCTTCGTCGGCCGCGTGCAGCTTGGTGACGCACGCGCGGCCGCATCTGACCCGTCACCCGAAGGACCGATCATGCCCCTGCACTACGCCGACATCCTCAAGGCCCTGACCGCCGTCCACCAGATCGCGCAGGCCGTTCAGACCATCGCGCCGGCCGCGCCGGGCGTCGCCAAGCTCGACGCCGCGGTGCAGCTGGCGGCCGCCGTGGCGCCGACGCTGCAGGACACGCTGGGCGGCCTGGACGCGCTCAAGGGCGCCTTCTCGGCCGTCGTGGCGCTGTCGAAGGGGCCGGGCGGGGCGATGGCGCCGGCGGTGCAAGCGCCGTCTGCCGTTCCTGCCTGATGCTCAAGCTGCGAGCAGCATGCGTCTCCGGGATGCGTTGCGTGCCCCCGCAACCAAAATTCCTCAGTGCTGACTGGCCTTGCGAAGCCCGCTCCGAGCGGGCTTCGTCGTTTCCGGCCTCTGTGACGAGGCTGGCGACGACGACTGTCGTCACCGACTCGGTCCTCGCTCGCCTTCGTACGGACGTCGTTCCAGTGGCAGTCCTCGGGGATCTGTAAGCGGTGCGACTCCGGACTATCGGCAATTGCCCGTCGCCGGTTTGTGTCATCACCGATTTCTCTGGTGCTCTGCGCCCCAGACGCCGCATGGCGCTTGAAGAAGGGCGGCAGAGGAATCAGGCCTGGAATTCGGCGCCACCCACGCACCTTGCCGCCGACCCGGCGTCGTCCTACGAAAGGGAAGGCCGGCGGTTGACCCCGGGATGCGCTGGTGCGTCGCAGCATGGACCCATGCAACTTTCCTGGGTCCTGCATGAAAACAGCTGTTCCCGCCTGGCCTCGATCCGGGCCGAAGCCCTCCCCCGCCGGCTCCTACGCCTTGCCGCGTCCACCGCTGGCCCTGCTCGGCACCGAGCCGCTGCGCGCCGCGGTGGAGTTTCTGGCGTACAAGGTCGCGCCGCGGTCGAACGACGCGCCCCGGGGAGACGGCCACCCCGTCGTCATCTTTCCCGGCCTGGCCAGCGACGGCCACGCGGTGGGCCCGCTGCGTGACCACTGCATCGGGCTCGGCTACGCCGCCTGCGACTGGGGCCGCGGCTGGAACACCGGCCCGAGCGGACCGGTCGACGGCTGGCTGGACGCGCTGGCCGACGACGTCGAGCGCGTCGTCGAGCGCTCGGGCGGGCAGGCGCCCAGCCTCATCGGCTGGAGTCTGGGCGGCATCTACGCGCGCGAGCTTGCCAAGCTGCCGCGGCTGCGCGTGCGCCGGGTCATCACCATCGGGACGCCGTTCGCCGGCGAGGCCGACAGCACGCACGCCGGCTGGGTCTACCGCCTGCTCAACGGCGCGCCGCCGCCGCTGCATGCCGAGCTGAACCTGCGGCTGCAGACGCCGCCGCCGGTGCCGACGACCTCGATCTACAGCCGCAGCGACGGCATCGTCGCCTGGCAGGCCTGCGTGCACGGGCAACCGTGGCCGCACGTCGAGGACATCGAGGTCGAGGCCAGCCACCTCGGGATGGGCTGGAACCCGCAGGTTCTGAGGGTGGTCGCTGACCGGCTGGCCCAGCCGGCCCAGTCCTGGCAGCCCTACCGGCCGCCGGTCCGCCGCGGCCGCGCCAAGTCGCCGATGGGCATGCGACTTGCCGCCACGGCGGCGCTCGGTGCCTCGAAGGCCGCCGTCGAGTGACGGCCCACGGCGCGCCGGCACCCGCCTTCCACGCCCGCCACCACAGGACGACCCATGACCATGACGCTCCCCCTCCGTCGCGCCGGCATCGGCGTTCCGCTCGCCTTGCTCGCGGTCTGCGCCGCGCTCGCCGGCTGCGGCAAGCGCAACACCGAACCGACGACGCCGTCGACCCCGTCCACCCCGTCGACGACCACCACGCCGATGCCGTCGACGAGCGCTTCGTCGCCGTCCGACATGGCCAGCGCACCGATGCCGTCGGCGTCGGCCGCCAGCCAGTAGCGCGGCGCCGCCGCAGCGCCGCAGGCGATGTTCGACGCGCTCTGGCGCCTGCTGCGCGACTCGGCCAACGCCTGGGTCGAGGACTACGCGTCCAGCATGGGCGCGGCGCTGGCGTTCTACACGCTGTTCTCAATGGCGCCGCTGCTGCTGATCGCCATCTCGGTCGCCGGTCTGGTGTTCGGCCAGCAGGAGGCGCGCGGCGAGATCCTCGACCAGCTCGGCGGCCTCGTCGGCGCCGACAGCGCCAAGACCATCGCGTCGCTGCTCGACAGCCTCAACCGGCCCAAGGCCGGCCTGATCGGCACCGCGGTCGGCCTGGGCGCCTTGCTGGTCGGCGCCACCACCGTCTTCGGCGAGCTGCAGGACGCGATGGACCGCATCTGGCGCGCGCCGGCGCGGCCCAGCGGCCGCGGCTTGTGGGGGCTGCTGCGATCGCGGCTGCTGTCGCTGGGGCTGATCCTGGGCATCGGCTTCCTGCTGCTGGTGTCGCTGATCGCCAGCGCCGCGCTGGCAGCGCTCGGCAAATGGTGGGAGCCGTGGCTCGGCAACCTCGTGTTCGTCGCCGATGCACTCAATTTCATCGTCAGCTTCGGCTTCATCACGGCGATGTTCGCGATGATCTACAAGTGGATTCCGCGGGTGAAGGTCGACTGGCACGACGTCTGGATCGGCAGCGCGCTGACGGCGCTGCTGTTCACGGTGGGCAAGTCGCTGATCGGGCTGTACATCGGCCGCAGCGGCGTGGCGTCGCCTTTCGGCGCCGCGGCGTCGCTGGTGGTGCTGCTGCTGTGGGTGTACTACTCGGCGCAGATCTTCCTGCTGGGCGCCGAGTTCACGTGGGTCTACGCCGGGCGCTACGGCTCGCTGAGGGCGAGCCGGCAGCCGGTGCCGGCGCCGTCCCGGCCGCAGCGGTCGCACACCGCCACGCGGCGCGTCTGATCAGGCCGGCCCGGGCGGCTCGGCGTCATCAGGGGTCCTGGGCGCGGGCGGCACTGGCGGCGTGGATGGCGATGGCGGCGTATGCGCAGCGCGGCCGGCGCGGTGCGCATCAGGAGCTGGTTCCCGGCCGGAGGGGCCGGGCCGTAGCCGAGGCCGACAAGCAGTCCGGCCAGCAGCGCCACGGGCCAGTAGGCGGTCATGGTGAGGAGAAGTCCCGCCGCCGACACCAGGACGCCGGTCTGCAGGACGCCGAGGATGGCGACGCCGAGACGATCGTGGTCACCGGCGACACCGGCCGCCACCGATCGCTGACATAGCCGTCGGCAATCCAGGCGGGATCGTGTAGGGCGCGCAACGCGCGGAGCGTCCATGCCCGCGCCCGGCCGTTCGTGCCGCCAACGCCGCGGCGCTGTGTCGAGTCCTACTGGCGCCATCATCCGCTGCGGGCGGACGCGGCGGCCCGGGCGCTGGCCGAACTCGAGGACGTCGCGAAGCGTTTTCCGTCGCTATTCCCGGAAAGCATCAAGGGATTGAAGCCGGAGGGCAACTTCTACGCATCGGACAAGGTATGGACCGATCGCGCTGGGTTTGAAGCCCATTCCGCCAGCTTTGAGAAGGCCGTCGGTGAAGCCAAGGCCAAGATCAAGGACGCGACCGATAAAAAGATCGCGGAATTGAAACAAAAACAGACGGACGGCACCATCACCGAGCAAGAGAAGTCTGACTTGGCGATGCTGCAAAAACGCGCGCAGAAAGCGGCCAAGAAGACCGAAGCGCAATAGTTCTATTCC
>JAABUG020150721.1:0-12620 GCA_011319215.2 Scortechinia acanthostroma | reverse complement strand
AAAGTTCCGGCGGGTTGTTTCTTTATGGGCAGTGTGCAATCCCTTGATACCCAACCTATCGCCCAGCAATGTTTCACCGCTCCCTACTGGATTGGCCAAACGGAAGTAACTAACGCCCAATACAAAGCGTTCATCGACGATGGAGGTTACGATAAACGCGAATATTGGACGGAAGCTGGTTGGGAATGGCGCAATGAAATCTCAATCGATGACCGCACCCAACCGGGCTATTGGACAAACGAAACGTTTAATCTACCGGAACAGCCGGTGGTGGGTGTTAGTTGGTATGAAGCGGCGGCCTATACCAATTGGCTGACCCAAAAACTCCGCAACTCTGGCCTTATCCAACCGGATGAAATTATACGCCTCCCCAGTGAAGCCGAGTGGGAATATGCGGCACGTGGGCCGGACAGTCTGCAATATCCTTGGGGGAATAATTGGGTAGACGGGGATGCCATCACCAGCGAAAACGGCGCTTCGACCTCGGCTACCGTTGGTAGTATTCCGGCTGGAGCGTCATGGGTTGGCGCGTTGGATATGAGCGGCAACGTCTGGGAGTGGATGAACACGATCTACGACTTCCAACACTTCCCCTACCCTTACAAGGCTGACGACGGGCGAGAAACACTTGAATCGAGCGCGGATCGTGTCTTACGCGGTGGTTCATGGAATAACAGTAAAGGCTTTGCCCGTACGGCTTATCGCTTACAGGATTTATTCCGATCCGGTAACCGGCTGAACAACGTGGGTTTCCGAGTGGTGCGGCTTCAAGCGACCTAAGACCAAAAGACTACAGCAGATTGGTGGTTAAAAAGACTTAGGTCGGCTTCGCGGCACGCTGTGTCCCTACGAAAATCGCGAGATTTGTAATGAGTACCGGACAAGTCTGGAACGACATATCTTCGTCACAAATGAGCTGCAAATGGCGCAATTCCCGCTGTATTGTCTGGCGGAAGGCTCGGCTGCTGCCGCCGAATTGGCGTTTTGTGACGGCGAGAGACTCGCTCAACGCCGCTGAAATGACACACTTTCGGCGGATATGAGGGAGTGTGCCACCGCGGACAATCTGTGTCTGCCGACGCTGTTATTGCCATACGAAAGACCAAGGCAAAGAGACGCAAAGCGGCCTTTTTCTCCTCTAATTATAGAATAAAAGTTCGAATGCTGTCAACGCGAAATCGTTCGAGTTTCCAAACTTTTGCCAGCTTGGCCAGAGGCTAAAGTTTACCAGCGCGGACGCAGCATGCTGCGTCCCTACAGAAAACAGGATGTTGAGATTGGGTAGTGTCTACGAATAAGCAAATCAGTATCGGATAAGCCTTAAAGCCCTATCAGCTATCAGTGAGGGAACAAGACGGGAGGGGGTCTTAGACCCTTCCCCTACGAGGGACGCAGAATTAAATAATGAACCATCACAAACAGCGTCAAAAACTGCTTATGATGGTTAGGAGCGCGGACGCAGCATGCTGCGTCCCTACAGAAAACAGAATGTTGGCGAGTGTGCGTGGCCCTACAAAAAGCATATGTTCGCTCGTTTCGCGTAAAATCCGTAGCTGATGTTATTTGCACATAAACCTGTTTGAAAATTTTTCATTCCATACAGGGCGGGTCAGTGACCACGCTCCTACGGGAAATCACATTGACGTTTCTACATTGTATAACGTTTCAAACAGGTTCGATCCCTGAGTAGCGGAACGACATGTGCGGCTCGGTTTGATGGCTATGGTGCGCAGGTGGGTTCATAGCCTAAGGCCTTGACGGCATCCGACATCTGCTGCTGTACCTGCTGCACCAGAGTGCTACTGCCCAAAACACGCGAAAAGAATTTGGAACCGTCGGAAAAGCCACAATACCGTTGTCGCAAATCCGTTAGCAGCACCGCCTGTTGCAAATTCGCCCAAGCCGCATTTTCAGGCTGATCAAACTGCTGTGCCACAATCAACGCGTTGCGGTAAGCGACACCGGCATAATCCGGAAGATTGATTTTCGTATACCAATTGCCCAATAAGATGTAAGGCATCGCGCCGGTGCGCAGAGAATAGGGTTTATCGCTCTTAAAGGTTAAGTTTGCGCCTGACGGGATGTCGATTTTGAGCGCGTCTTCCATCGTCTGGATGGCATCAGCATAAAAGCCATTATTCGCCAGCACTCGCGCCTTGCGGTAAGCCACCATACTCGTATTGACCGATTTCACATTAGGCGCTTTGATGCTGTTGAGAAGCGCTTTGGATGCCGCTTCTGGCACAATCGTGATCTGTGTAACCGGCACATTATCCAAACTAAGAGGCCGTCCCACCGGATTTAGTGCTTCAACTTGGACGGTATAGTCTCCCGCTACAAGCGCCGCCTCATCTTTGGGGTAATCCATCTTAAGCACCGCTGCGGATACAACGTAATCCTTTTTCCACACCGAATTGCCATTTTGGGTGACGACAACATGATATTGTGCTGCATTCTTAATGGCCGTCCACTGAAAGAGTGGCTTATTGGAAAGCATCTTGCCGTTGGGGGTGATTAACAACTCCACATCTACCCCACCGCGGTTCAGCAGTGCCGTATCAATCAAGTTGTCACTCAACGACTGCCCACCCCCATTGCCAACGGGATGACACGGCGATTGCATCATCTGTGTCACTTGGATCAAACTGCCATCTGCGCACAAAATAGTTACATTTGTGCCGTTAACGGGAACAATCACATCGTTGTTATCGACTTCATCTGCAACCGATAGAGGCTGCGAAGGGGCTGTAGAACTCCAATTCGACCGATGTATTTGTGCTTCGCCTGTCATCTCATAAACAATATCCGAATCCGATCCCAAGGATTGACCGCCATCCTGCGCCAATAACGGATACGAAAATAAAAACATCATGACCAGAATCCAGAACCGAATCGACTTAAACGTTTTCCACATCATCACAATAATGCCCTTAAAATCTGCTTCGGTGTAATAGTAACAAGTCGTTCCTTATTTACGCTATCAAAATTTACGTTAGAGAAAACAAATATTAGCTAAAATACTTGCGCAGAGCCATACGGGTCAGTATATTTTATGAGCATTTTATCTATTAACCTAAGAGTCCCATCTATTGTGATCGCACCAAACGCAATGGTGGGATCAAATTTTAGCGTTTAGTGGTCATTTATCGCAGTCGTATCTTTACATTACCATCGCCATTTTCTTAAAGGCATTGCCATGAAAAAAGGTCCGAAATTTTTCCTGTGGGTTGGCGTTCTGTTTCTCTTGAGCCTGCCCACTGCACTTTTTGTCCATTCACAAGCTTCACAACCCGCAGCACCGACAATGCCAGATTGCGTCACAACGCTCTTAACGAGCAATCCGCCCACAACACTTGGGGACGCCCAAACCGCCTTAAGTGATCTGCAAAAAAGTAAAAAGGCAGATAAAGATCGCGCGGGTGAAGCCGATGCGTATTACTGTTTGGGTCTCGTCCAATACGCACAGGGTGATTTCCCGAAAAACAAAAAGCCCTTTGCCGATGCCCGTGTATCCTTTCAGCGGGCCGTCACCGCTTACCGCGAAACCGGTAATATCGAAGGTGAAGCCCTCAGCTTGCATCAATTTGGACTGAGCTATTTTGCAGTTGGCGATCTCAACAATACCCTGCCCCAATATCAACAAGCGCTGCGGGCGGCGAATAACGGCAACCTCAGCGATCTTGTTGCTGACATCCAATATGACTTCGGTCAGTTTTACTTGCAGCGGAACAAAAAGGGCGATATCCAACTGGCGGCTGATGCCTTCCAAGAAGCCTATAACGGCTACTTTAGCCTGCAAAAGCTGGATGAACAGGCGAAGACACTCAAGCTCCTAGGCGATACCAATTTCTCATTATGGCAAGTGGATGATGCCAGCGAATACTATCGCCAAGCCGCCGAACTCGATGAGCAACTTGGTCAAACCAATGATGAAGCAGCGGCCATCTATGGGCGTGCTCAAATCCAGCATCATATGGGCGACTTATACGCTGCCGAAATCACCTACAACCAAGCCTTAGCGCTGTATCAAGAAGGAGACGATAAGCAAGGTCAAGGTCGCATCTTGAGCGCGCTGGGGAATATTTACTTCCAATTCCAATACAGTACCGCTGAAGACACCCTCAACCAAGCCTTACAACTGAATCGCGACAGCGGCGATAATATTGGCCAGTCCATTACCCTGAGTTACTTGGGCGAGGTGCAACTGGCAAGGGGCGATCTGGGTGATGCCCTCGCGAACTATCAAAATGCCATCAAAATCTCGGATAGCTTAAAAGACATCAGCTCCGGCGCACTCGCCTATCTGGGACGTGGACGGGTTTATGCCGCGCAGGCCGCCAAAAAACAGATTGAACTGCGCAGCGCACTGAATGACTTTGGTGAAGCCACCCGCCGCTACCGCGATGTCTTACACGACATTTACTCGCTCGAAAAAGTGTTTATTAGCCAAGGATTGGCATGGTTTGAGGTCAACCCCGAACGCAAGGATCAATACGAGAACCTATTCTTTGAAGCCCAAAATAAGGCCAAAGAAATCGGCGATTCGCGCGGTGAAACAGTTGCCTTGATGACCTTAGCGGACGTATCTATCCAGCGCACACAATACGACGAAGGCTTGAGCTACCTCAACCAAGCTGCAACGTCTGCCGCTAAAGTCAATGAACCTAACCTGATGGGCGATATTTATCTGGCGATAGGCAATGTCGAACTGCTGCGCATCAATTACTCAGCTGCCCACGATCGTTTTGATGCGGCGCGTGGCAGTTACCAACAGGGTAACGAAGTCGTTAAAGGTGCAGTCGCCAACAGCAAGTTGGGCTATGTCGAACAAAAGTTGGGCAACTACAGCGCCGCAGCTACCGACTATAAGGACACCATCAGCGCACTAGAAGATTACACAAGCGAACAGCGCAACGACAACCTAATTCAAACGACGCTGACCAATACCAACTTATCGCTTGGTTCGCTGTACTTGGATATGGGATTGTACTCCCTTGCCAAAGACCAGCTTGAATCCTCGGTCTCTGGACTGCAAGACGCCAATAATCAATATGGCCTTGCTGATGCTATCGACTTACAAGGTGATGTAGCCTTTGCTACCCGTAACTACTCCGAGGCCATGACGGACTATCAAGAAGCCGTCCGCACCGCTGAAAGCAGCGGGAATAAACGCGCGCAAGGCTTAGCCCTCAGTGGCATCGGCAGCACAATGGTCGCAACCAACTCGGCCACCGAACTCGACATCCAGAAAAACTTCGAAGGTGGCCTCAACCTCGTCCGCCAGATTAAAGACACTGAGGCCGAAATGCGGATTTTCTTCCGCTTAGGAGAAGCCTCACTCTTTAAAGGCGACTTGAAAGGCTCTATTGATCATTTTGCGGATGCGGCTCGTGTCGCTACCAACATAGGCGATCTGCGCCACGCGGGTTATGCCACGCTGCGGATCGCCTATGCTCATACACTTGATCCGTCAGATAAGCAGAACATTGCCGCTACCGGCACCTACGAAGATGCCATTAAAATCTTTGTTGACCAAAAAGATACGGATGGCCAAGGTTACGCCTATCAAGGCTTGGGTGATGTGGCCCAAAGACGCTCTCAATATGACGTCAGCGTTGATAACTACAACAAGATGAAAAGTGCCTTTGCCGTCACCAATAATTATGCCGGTGAAGCTTTAGCGCTGACACGAATTGGGCAAGCGTATCAGCTCCAACGCCGTTATGATCTGGCCGCCCAATCCTACGACAGCGCCCTCGACACCCTGAACCAAATCAATATGGATGATCCTCTGACGGATGCACGAATCGCCCATATCGTTTGGTCGGAGACGTTGCGTTCGCGGGCAAGCCTGTATGATACGCTTGAGGACTACACCAAGGCTGACGCAGACTTAACCGAGGCGTCGACGCAAATTAACGGTCAAGCCTTAGGCGAAAGCGAGTCCAGCCTCGTCCATACCGAGCGTGGAAATTGGCTGATCGCGCAACGTCAATTCGCACAGGCCACCACCGAATTTGAAACAGCACGCTCCATCGCACAGGGTGTTAGCGACCATTTTGCTGAGGCGATGGCTGAATATGGCACGGTTTTGGTCTACACCTATGATGATGACCAGAGCAATACCGTCCAAGAGGAACAATCCTATAACGTCCTCCTCGACAAATTCCGTACCAGTGTTCCCAATTTGGCGATGGCCCGTCGGGTAGCCACCAGTTACGCCGAATCTTATCTGCTCAAGGGTAAGTTGGATAAGGCAGAAGTCTGGTATAAGACGGCACAAAATGAAGCCGTTGAAGCCAATGATCTGTCCGGTCAAGGCTATGCGCTGTTGGAACTCGGCGGGATGCTGACGAAGCGTTTCCGCTTTGATGAGGCTGCCGGAGATTACAACCAAGCGATCAGCCTGTTTCAAAAAGCCAAAGATGTTCAAGGTCGTGGCGCGGCGTTGTATCGCTTGGCGGAAATTAATCTGCTACAGGTTAATTACTCCGGCGCACTCGACCGTTACCAAGAAGCGCTTGCCCTGTATGAAACAGCCGGTGATAGCATTGGTCAGGCTGAAACCCTCACGCGCATGGGCGAAGTCTACCAACAACAATCCCAGTTGGCGTTGGCTCTTAACCAACAGTTCCTTGCCGAGAATATCATCACCAAACTGAACGAAGCGGCCAATTTACCTGATGGTGAAATCAATCCACTCACGGCCAGCACCGAGGCCCATATTCAGCGCAATATCGGTTTGGTGCGTTTGGACTTGGGGCAAATTGATCAAGCTAATGATGCCCTCAACATTGCTTTCAACTTGGCTCGTACATCAGGCAACATCGTGCAAGATGCGGCCACGCGCCAACTCCTTGGAAACGTCTATTACCTTGACGGCGATTACATCAAGGCGATGGATACCTATACTCAAGTGGCAACGGATTACGAACAACTCAGCCTGCCCCAACAAACCGGCGAACTGTATATCGATGCAGGTGATGCCCAATATCAGCAAGGCTTGGTCAAACTGAGTGACTCCCAACTCGATGCGTGTAAACAAGACGCCACGGCTGTCGTCTGCAAGAAACGTATCGACTGGTTATCAGAAGCCCGCATCAGCTATCAACGCGCTTTAGACCTCGCCCGTCGCTTGGGTGACAGTGTCCTTGAAATCCGAACCCAACAGCGGCTGGGCAGAGTATTCAACGAACTGAACCAGAATAATGAAGCGCAAGATCGTCTCCTCACCGCGCTCAAAGGGGCGCAGCGTATCGAAGATGCCGACCTGCAAGAGCGCATCTTGGTTGAATTGGGATTGCTCTCGGAAGAATTGGGCGAACCGAACAAAGCCATCGACTATTACAAACAATCCATTGATTTAATCGAGGATGTCTACGCCAATATCCGCTTGGAACCGGGGCAGATTGCTTTCGCCTCTCAAAACATCCTGCCCTATCATCGGCTCGTCGCGCTCTATGCTCAATCCGATCCGGCGCAAGCCTTCGCTTATGCCGAAAGAGGTCGCGCCCGATCCCTGCTCTACCAATTCGGAACCGAGCAAATTGACTTCGGCGCTGGCTCAGATCTCATCCGTGAATATCAAGTCCGGCGGCAGACCATTATTGGCCTTCACAACCAAATCGACTTGGATTTGAAAACGCGTGAAACCGAGCCGAACGCCACCGAACGCGCGCGCTTAGAGCAAGAAGTGGACGATTTACGCAAGCAAATCATCACGCTTCAGGATGGGCTGTCTAGCTTACAGGAACAGATTGATACCCAGAGTGCGGTACTGGCGCAGGTCACACAGATTAAAACCAGTTCGCTGCAAGATATTCAGGCCAATCTCGCTGCCGACACCACTATCCTCTCCTACTACATTGTCCCTGCTTCGTCCGTTAATTCCGGCGGTGTGTATGCCTTCGTCGTCGGCAAATCGGACTTTGAAGTCAAGAAGCTAGAAATCCAACCGGATACGCTAAAGCTGGCAGTCGAAAATGACTTCACCACTACCCGTGATGAAAGCGCTCCCGGCGACTTACTCGAGCAGTTGTATAACAATCTGCTTGCACCGGTCGATTCATTACTAACCACCAAACAAGTCGTCATCGTCCCGCATGGCGTATTGAATTCCTTGCCCTTCAACGCCTTAACCAAGGACAAAGTTCATTTCTTTGGGGACGATAAGTTGATCGCCTACGCGTCCAGCGCGACCCTCTATTCGCTCCTCAAAACGGATCGTACGCCTACCCTCAACATCATCCCCAATGACGCGATTGTGTTTGGCAATCCCACCACGCCCGAGTTTTACCGGCCAACCACCGTACTCGCCAACGGCACAACACGCGAGGCGCTGCAACCGCTACAAGGCGCGGAGGTTGAAGCGCAGCAAGTTGCTAAGCTGCTCAATGTCTCGCCACAAATCGAAAAAGTTGCTACGGAGTCATCCATGTGGCTGGAAGCGCGCAACGCCAGCATTATCCATATTGCCGCACACGGTGTCTTTAACCCCACTAATCCGCTGGCGAGTTTCCTCGCGCTGGCCGATGACAACGATAATGATGGCACACTTCAAGTCCGCGAGATTTACTCACTCGGCCTGCGAGATAAACAGCCACTGGTTGTCCTCTCCGCTTGTAATACGGCTGTTGGTGGCGAATCCGAATCGGACGATTTGCAAAGTTTGTCGGGAGCATTCTTAATTAGTGGCGCGCGCTCGGTTGTCGCCTCGCTATGGAAAGTGGATGATGATGCCACACAAGCCTTGATGGATCGCTTCTACGAAAACTTGGTTACCAAAAAGATGAGCATTGCGGCTTCCCTTGCGGATGCGCAACAGTATATTCGTCAGCAACCGCAGTGGGCCGCGCCCAAATATTGGGCTGCATTTGTCATCGTTGGCTTGCCGAGCTAATACTCTGTGCTGGTGGACAGGTATGAGCGGAAGTCCACTTTAAGATGAAGTAGGCAGTCTTACGAGGCAGTACTTCGTACTGCCTCGTATATTTCTTTGCACGTCCGATAATATACAGACCGCTTGTGGTTAGAAATGTTAATTGAAGTGTAGGTGCGGATTTGAATTTATTTTCCACGCCTATATTCATAATACTTTAGTCTTGAGACAGCAACCACAATTTATAGCTGAGTTTCCATTCATATTGTTAAACTGGCTTCTCTCTTGGTCATCTATAGTAGGTTCCTTCTCTTATAGATTTATTAAACGATTGCTTACTTTATGAAAGTTGATAAGCAATTTTTGATTTAAAAATCAAACTCATATCCATTATAGGCTGAAGATATTCGTGCAGAGTTCTAGATTTCTTGTGCGAACCAATTATTCCTCGTTTGAATAATCCCTTTTAGAAGTAACTACTACAATGAACATCAACGCAGTAGTCAGACAGTAACAACTAATTTACGCTGCCCTATAAGCATCAGAAATACACTTCCTTTAACATGAAGATTATCTACAACAACTAATCCGCTACTCTTAGTAGAGTTTTATAATTATTGCCCAGATGTTGCTGTAAAGGCGCATACATACTGAAGCGAACTCAACATCAGCAAGAAATCGGAGCACTCAAACTAGTTGCCTATCACTTATGGAGGCCGCGAGTTTACTGACTAATTTCCCTATATATTAGGAACAAACAATACACGGACATGGACAATCCAATTGAAGTAAGGAAATAGCTTTTTGCCAAGATTGTTGATCGTACCTTCGTCTACGATCAACAGATTATTGCTATTGCACTACACGGAAATTTCGGAGTAATTTTAGATGAGAATGTAGATGCGTCAACAGAGATAATAGCTGAAGTGAACCTGCACTAACAAAAAGTGGAAACATTATCTGTAATGTTTCCACCCAGAACGGGAGCGACGGGGTTCGTTCCCCAGTGTGTATACCGTTTCTCTCATTCCCCCACAAAAATTATGGTGGAAGAAGTACTTCAAGAAACTATCCTAGTGTTCTTCTTTTCATATCTAGCCCTACTCTATTGGAGTTCATTTCTGCTCAAATGCAGTAGCGGCATTCCAACAGGCTTGCGATTACATTTCTTTAGTCATATTCATAGTTGATTTGTGTGCAAGCCTTCCAATCTCACTATAATTATTCTATTTTATCGTCACGCCACTATTCTCTAGGACTGAATCAGCTCACTCAATAGGGCTTTAGCAAAAATATTACCGCGTTGTGCATGAGTTCTAAGTCCAGTTACAAAACCTAATTGTTCAACTAAATTTTTGCCTCGTAGCAAACTTGGAAGAACTTGTCTAATTTGATTAAAGTCATAGCGTAATAAGTCTCCCACTTCATTTTCCTCACGTACAATACATCTCGCCAATTCAAGCATTTGTCCAGCCTTCACTGATGACTGAGATCGAAATTGAAGGCGCATTTGGAAATCTTGCCAAGCATCATTGTCCATTGGTGGAACTATTTCCATAATTGTAAGAAAGCCTTTTTCGGTTGAGGCTTGTAAAAGAGTGTCTATTTGATCCTCACGAATTCGGTGTGCAACGTATCCAAGACCTATCGCCGCTGCTATTCCCACCCCAGCGCCAACGAAATCACCAAACGTCCAATTACCCCTTGAATCAGGCATTATTGATCCCTCCAATGGTAGCTTGATCAGTTATATAAGTATATTTACAAATATTTTTTAAGCAAACTAAATAATTTGCATAAATTCTATTTAAAATAAACAAGTTAATCTTTGTATTAACAGTATAATATACAGGTTTTTCAAACAATGACGTATGAAGTGTATAATACTGCGTACTTGTCATCTAAGGATTAGGAGTATCAGAATGTCCGCTGGTAAGATTTCTGCATTCATTGCAATAGCTGCATATAATCAATGCAAATCTGAGCTTATAAATTTGCCTGAAGCGCTTCGCAAAGATATGGAAAGCTGTTCGGAGAAACTAAAAACTACCCCTCATAATGTAGAACTCATTGAAGAGTTAACTTATTTGGTGGGTGTTAACTCAAAATATGAAGGTTATTTCTGGGAAGCAGTAAGCGCGACTATTTCCGTAACACAATCCGCCAAAGTGTGGTCGAAAGACGTAAATGATCAAATTTATCTTGCCCCATTTCTCGAATATGATGTATGGCAAATTATTAGCGCAGATGTCGACAATCTTACAGGAAACGGCTCTCGTACTATTTTTATCAATTCAGATGGAGTATCTGCATCTAGCTACAAGTTCAAGAACCTCAAAATAGACCTAGGAAAAGCCATGAAGCTTGCTGCAGGTGGTTTCACAACACTTAACACCGTTGCGGAGCAACCTAAGCCCTTGATTATTGCAGCGAGCCTTCTATTAATGATTGGCACAATCATTGGTTTAATAAGAAAGCCTTTAACCGAAGAACAAACGTGCGTGTTTTGGGGAATGATGAAGGCCGGGGAAAATAATTCATGGACATCAAGTCAGTCTAATATTATTCGTGTAGTAAATGAACAGCGCCAAATAATGAATCGCAACGATCTTGAAAAAGATCAGATTGAACGGATTCTGCTTGAGTTGCAACAAATGTCTGCCATCGAACCACTTCGAGACGGTGAATGGAGAATTATTGAAAATCACAAGGTGACACCAAAATGGTTAACGACCTGATAGGGAATTTCATAAGCGATCTTAAGCGAATCTCGCATGTAAGTCAGCTTCCCGTACTATTCATTAAATATGAAAGGCTTTCACCGGTTGCAGATAATATATTAGAAAGGCTATCTGCTGAGATTAATAGTCAAGATGAACTGGAAAATCAAGGCGACCCATTCAAAGATGCTATGATAATACTTATGGCTCAATCAATGGGCTATTCGATCCAGTCACTCTTAGAGCATTATAATTATTTGCGCGACGTTCCACTTCATATAATCCATGATACCGTTGCAAATTTCTGCAAATGGAATGACTTCAAGTCTATATCGGAGACACTAGTGACAACTTCAGTTTTACTGAAGTCTCCAGCGGCCGACTTAAATTGTCAGTTGGTTGAACAACTTTCAATTATGAATGCTTCACCAATAGATCAAGATACTATTTCGTCACTGGAAAAACGCATCCAAAATGTCCGCCGAATATTAATCACTCTACGTGAAGATGGCGAAGAAAAAGCTGTCGAAATACTGCGACAAATAGTTCTTGGAACTAGAGGTGAAAGGACATATTCACAGCAAAAAGAGCTATTATTAGAGGAAATTGGAGCAAATCTGACTACTGAACTTAGAAAGAAACTGCACACCATTTTTAGAGATTCAAAAGACTTCGAGGATTTTCAGAAACTTCTTGAAAGTAGTACCGATTTGAAGCGCATAATTAATAATAGACCTGATTGGTCAACTGCGCTCAAATGGTCTCTGGACTTACAAAATATTGCGCCTATTCAGGAAGATACATCAGAGCAATTTATATCGAAAATTCGGGAGATGCATGATCTAGAAAACGAATTATTTGGCTCGTCTACTAATAGCAATTTTATAAGCTCACGCCTTATAGCATTATTAGAAAGTATGTCTGAAGATATTTTTGCACAACAAAGAATAGTTCTTAATTCACCCTATGCAGATGTAATTTCAGATATGACCGCCGCTTATTTGAGGTTGTACCAAATTAGT
>JAABUG020150610.1:0-12629 GCA_011319215.2 Scortechinia acanthostroma | reverse complement strand
GAACCGGCGGGTTGAATTAGCGCCACCATAATTCCGATAACCGAAGATAAACCGCTTGATTTCAACGCCACCCGACTTTACCCCTATTGATTTGATTTGTAGATTTTTTTGGTTGTAAAAGGCAACTGTGACGCCTTCTGGCGGGTAAAGAGTCTTGTTACATTCCTCGTATCGAAATTCTATTGTTGTGCGTGAGTTATTTGAAGTAGAATTGGCACCGGTACTGTCGATTAATATTCTTTTTAAGTATACGGTCTTGGTCAATTCTTCTTCGTCCTGTATTACGGCGCCGCCAGTTGAATTGCAGATGTTGACGGTAGGGAATGGCCCCCCTGAGAAAGGGAAGCAGGACGCGCTACTCGTTTGGACCTCCACTGAGAACCTGCTATAGAGATAGTGAAAAGTATCTGTTCCAGGCGGTGCAAATTCGCCCCGTGTCTCGCTATATGGAACATATTGGAACGTCACAACCCGGCCGTTCGGTGCCTTGATTTCTCGAATATGCCAGGCGATGATTGTCGGAAAGGCGCCAGTGAGCTGGAGGCTTTTCATAGGAAAAGAAACCTCAAGGAATTGAATCGTGCCGCCGAACGTGAAGATATAACCGTCATCGGTAGTCACTTTTATCTCAGAATCATTAACCTGAAAAGTATTGTCGCCTATAATCTGCGAATTCATACCTGACAAGTCAACCTTAAAAGGTCGATCTCCGGAGGTCTTAACCGAACCGTCGTGCGCTACAAAAAAGCGGCCTGAGAATCCTGGGAAGCTAAAGCGAAAATCATCCGGATCCACTTCACTGTTATCGCGGCCCCAAAACAGGCTAGCAGTCACCTGACCATTGCTAAGCTTAAAGACGCTTGCCTTCGTACGGGTCGGTATACTGGATCCTTGCTTAATTGCAGCGATTGTCCCATGCGGGCGCACGCTTACATTGTCGGAGGGCTTATCGTCTGGCCACCCATTAACGTGTCGCACGATTGCTCCACCCCCATTGTTTAGAAACCAGTTGAGGCCTGCAATACCCTCCCGCTCCGCCGGTAAAAATCCCGACGCATTATATGATAGAGATAGCGGTATCGTAAAATCCCGGTCAGTGTAGGTATAGATTGGAACATCGATGTCCGGCTGTCCGGTGAAATGGGACACGCCTGCGTTGCCGACTTGGCCGAACTCATAAGCCTGCGGGGAAAGGAAATTAGGCCCGCTTGACTTGCTCTGTGCATCTAAATCTTGCCCAAAAAGGGTTCCGGCCATTAGAATGATGGCCATTGATACAATCGTGGTCAGGTGTTTCATAGGTAAGTAAAATACAAAAGCCCACCAGGCAAAGAGTTTTTCTTTGCCAGATGGGCTTCAATCAAATTTAATACTTTCCTGCTAAAAACCTATACCCGTTCTGATGTAAAGAATAATGGCTTCCATCCAAACATATATATCTACTACTAATAGTTGCGACTTTAAATACTATACCATTTGTTAGTAAAAAACATAGCACGATTTCTGTTTCAGAATAGCTGTTCCGTCCGTTTATTCCGTCTTATTAATTGTTTAACTTTTATATGACAACGGCATATATATTAATTTGCATTGCCATCCTCGGAAAATTCCTGAAGCCGGTAGCCGAGCTGCTAATCCGGAGAGACGAATTAAGAATAAACTCGCTGAAGGATGTCATTCAGACCTTACAGCAGCATATTCATATCCTCGGTAATCATGAGACGTTAAAGCAATACGTACAAATGCGGGAAGAGACAATCTCCCACAAGAAGGACAAGGGAATTGCTTCCCTGCGAGATGAAATGCAAATGCGGATAACTCTGTCAGCGGCCAGAGAAAGAATAAAGCTGATGATCTCGAACGACGATCAAATGTAGCGGAGCCAGAAATCAAAAGCCCCGCTTGAGATTGAAAATTCAATGCGTGTGTTCAGATTGAACCGAAAACGATTACCGGCAGCCCGTCTCCCTGCGGCTGCCAATTTTTATTTGTGGGCTACGCGCTTATTCAGGTGCCTTGGACCGAATGCTTTCAATAAAGTCCCGGATGTAGTCGATTGAAAAACGATGACACCCTACCTCAATGGTATCGACGCCATCAAGCCGAACATCTACCGGCGGATTCTCCAGGTTGACGACGAGGGTGGAATCCGCGGTTAACTTATCATATGCCATCAAAACGGCAGCGACTGTAGACACGCGCCCGCGGCTTGTCTCTACTTTTCGATGGTCGGTTGCACTTAGCCTTAAAAAATCCAGCCCACGCGAGTTGGTTCGCAGGTCACAGCGGTGTTCCTGCCAGGATTTTAGATGCTCCTCGGTAACTACAACGTCCATCTCGGCGAACGAATTTGTGATGTGCGCTCGGAACCGCTCTAAAAAATACGGCTTTGACAACTCGTCAAAGTTGGCACAGGCGTTGTCAATAACCCAAAGCGTTGCTTCACAATGGTTACTGATGTGCCTCAGCTTTTTCAAATTAATCACCCTTTTTCCGACATCGATGGCCGCGATAGCGAGATCAACCCGCCTTTTATAAAGTTGGAAGGTTAATGCCTCTTCAATAGCGATAAAGTCGTAATTGGCTCCAACAACGGAAAACCTAGTTCGGTCAAGAAACTGCATATGCTGTTCCAGTTCCAGAGCGCGTTTATAGTATTCCTGTATAAGTCTTAAGGCGTCTTCAAGAGTCTTCGTTCCCTTTACGGCATTATGCAAAGACGCCCGAATACTGTGGAAGTGGGGCCACTGTTTCTTACAGGACGCCATCGCCGTTTTGAATTCTCCGCACCGAACCTTAATAAGTTTCAGCTCTGTCATAAGATCGGATGCCTGATGGCGAAATAGGATATCGCGCTTGACTTCGGCAACTTTTTCCATGTCATAGAAATTGCGCATCTGCGTGACCAATCCAAGTTCAATAAGAATGCGGTGTACGTCTTCATAAGTCACGCTGTCAAAGTATCTGTTGTGAAACACGATCTTGAGACAATCGCGGTCAAGCATCGTGTGTGCGAGAACATTGTCAATTAGCTGTGAAGCGCGGGAGATTTCGGCACTATAGGTCTCGAAAGTAAAAACTGGGTGTTGTTTATCCATGCACCATTAACTCAAAACCTATTTATGGAGCGTATCTTGCTCAGTCTCCCAGCTTCAATATTATTAGGCAAGCTAGAAAAGAATTAATCTCGCACAAGCTCCTTGGGTCTACGGGGAATCCGTAAATCAGAATTTCCTTATATTTTGGTCCAAAGAAATTGACTCAGTATGCGCAAAGAGGTAAAGTTCAACACGATTTACATAATCGAGTCGCTGAAAGATGGCGATAAGAAAACCGGAACGAATCTCTATAATGATTTTTTAAGATGGCAACCGGAAATACATAAAAATCTAAGCGCCGAACTTTTGGAAGTAGAAAGTAGAAGTGAATTTCACACTGCGATGACTCGTATTTTTGAACAAATTTTCACTGGACGTATTCCGTACATTCATTTTGAATGCCACGGCGATACGGATGGCCTGGAGTTGAAGAACGGAGACGCAATTTCTTGGGAGGAGCTGTGTGGCTTAATGACTAGAATTAACATACCAGTAAGAAATAATCTGTTTGTATCGGTCGCAGCTTGCTTCGGAGCGTACGCTTTCGAAGCAATAGGGCCGGCCTTTGAAAGAGCTCCATTCTGCGCTACCCTGGGACCGGTGGAAAAGACATCAGGAACCATTATTGAACGTATCTTCAACGTATACTTCGATACACTTTTCCGAACCTTCAATTTGGACGAGGCCATCAATGCATTGAGAGCTGCGGAGGGTCCGCAGCCCTGTTTTGTTGTTTTTACTTCGGATCAGTTTGCAAACATACAAGAACAGAGAATGGTGGATATGCTTAATGACCCGGAAGACCTCCGGCGGCGTGCCAATATGATTGCAGTGCGGTTGAAAAGTAGTAACAGAAGTGACGAACCGCTTGAGGCCCTTCATAAAGAGGCTGTTAAAACGCTCCGGGCAAACCAAGCCATTTGGGTTGCCGAGTGGAGGCAGAAGTTTCTAATACAGGACGATCCGGCACCCGAGCCCGGCTATCCAGCCATCAATTTGCTGTAAGGATTAACGCGCCGTCTCGTAATACATTTGGTGATCAATTTTCAATGGATAGCAACATTCCGACTTGAAAATTTGGATTTTATCACCAGAAAAACTCGTTTTCGAAATTTTGAATCAATTTTTTCAATTATTAAATTGAGTTACCGGCTACACCTAGACCTATGGATTATTCTTCCAGCGCGAAAAAGTCTGTACTGGACTGTTTCGCTGCCTACGAACAGGCTGCACTCCTGGCTACCGGAGCGGATTTGTTCGACAGAATCGATGAAGCGGACCTCAGAGAGGCGGCGTTGATTATGATCGCAATCATTGTGACAGATTCACTGAACGAGCATAGTGTCGTTGAGGCAACGGGCTTGTCGTTGGAAAGTGTCCGGGAAACCATCGAACGGCTGAAGCATTCGCAGCTAATTAATTTTCTTCCCAATGGAGATTTAGAATTGAAATTTGGAGAATTGGGAGTTGATCACTATGGATTTTTTGTTTTCTACGCTCATGCCCAAATAGCTGGAGGCCGAAGGCCCGCAAATTAGACCTACCAAACGACGGGTCCGGACAAAGTGCCGGGAGTGAATTATTCCTTTCAGCCAAACTGGTGAGACCGCGGGCAGGATTCTTTCCATATTAGCAGGATGCAATCTCCCAGTTACTTAATTTTTCCAAAAGGGCTGCAACCGTAAGTTTCTTCAAAATTGAAGAAACAATGGCTGACAATATTGAAGAAAGACTCAACAAGTTCTACGAAGAAGAAAAGAAATTCCTGAACCGCGATGTGGATATAATGCGTGTCCTCAGAAGTGAAGGGTGGACACCGCGGGCTCGTGAAATACCACTGGAAGGCGTCCATCGATTCGAACGCAAGGGTCGCGTCATTGATGTCGAGTTTATCAAAGGTGGCCAGATGGCGTTTGGATGGGAGGACGATCTTGGAGGTAGGGGAAGTACTTTGGAGATTCTAATGGACGACAAACAGGCCGACAGTAGACAGCGTCATATGGAGGCTCTAACGAAGCTAAAAACCTATGCATATATGTTTTCGGCTGACAAGGCCATCGCGTTTTATCACAAATATGCGGCCGAACAAAAATTAGCCTACGAAGGATACCACAAGTTTGAGCGTCACTTTTTGCGAACAGAGATATCCATATTTTCAGTGGCCTACGATTTAGGCTATAGGGCGTGGGAGTCGAAGTCTGGTCGGGTTTATTATCAACGTGGCGATGAGAGTCTTTCTCTGAGCAGGAATGAGAAGTCAAATGCATACGTATGGTATAACTGGGATAAGAAGGAAGGTGGAGATATCACGAAATTTATTTCTAATAATTTTAAAGTTGACGACGAGACATCCGTTGACCTCCTAAGAATTTATGCTGTTAACAACGTTAGCGCCCAAAAGCTAAAGGATTTTGTTGCCACAACGGCTGTGCTGAGAAAGCCGGACCATAAGCCGACCCTCGTCAGCCGCATGCGTCAAATCCCCTGCTATTGGACTTTGTACGATGGATACAATGACCTATCTAAAGATCACGCCTTTGATAGTTTTCAGTCAGTTGAGTCCTTCATCCATGAGCATCATACAAGCCCTCGGCTCAATCAATATTTTGAAAAGGCGGTGGAGGTATTGGGTGTTAATGTTGCAACCAAGTTGGCACACGCAGCATTGTTCCAAACAGTTGGCGACAAAATTATGCCTGAGTTACGCCCTGAAATTCTCGCTGTATCCGAGAGGGACCAATCAGAAAAAAACCTGCTTTGGATTCACCTGCAGAAAATTATGGAGGGATTACCGGCACTTGCGATGAATAACGCCTCGATAACCGCGACGACACAAGAAGTTCCAGGCATGCCCGAACAAAAGAAGGATTTGCCCTCAATGAGACTATGAACCTTGACTGTGGTCATTGACAAAGGCCCCTGGCTTTTAAAAATTGCCCGGTACTGCGCAAGCTGATATCGGGCAAATCTCAAAAGCGCCGAGTTATCTATAAGATCTCCTCGCCGAAGAGGAGCACTCCTTCAACATAATCTATTTGGGTTTCTGTCTCCGACGGCTTGGAGAATGCGATATGCTCCCTGTGAAATGCGCTCAATGGAATCAATGATTGTGTCAGGATCTCTTTTGCTTGTTCTGGGCTGTCAGCTACCAGGTTGAACAGGAAATTTCCGAGGGTATCATCATTGTAAATCGGCAAATCATGACCAGGCAGAAGGATTTGATCTGGTTTGGGGTAATAGATCAAGGCTGTTCTGGTGTCGACCTGGGTAACTTCGAAGTATGGGGTGCCATCCTTTTGCGCTTTGCAGCGTTTCTTGATGATGTATTCGCATTTCCGGGACAACCCACTTTTTGAAATGTATAGTAAGGTGACCTTGTCACCTTTGTTAAGGGTATTAAGAATCTCGAACATGGTGTCTTTTTCTTATAATAGGATTATCAACTTGGCACCCTGAAGGTAAGCGGAGGCTTATCCCAGCCTCATTTCTCTCATCGTGTATAAGTTTATTGGAAAAAGAAGAGTGGCTTTACGCCACTCTACTTAAGATACATCGTATAAAACTTCTTAACATGCCTCCAACTCAATGTTACTGCTCCGAAACTGAGTTTGCCTTCGTCACCTGGTCCATCAAAACTGACATCCCCGATTACCTCAGATTTAAAAGCTACCGGTCGAGGCTTCTGCATATAAGCTTCAATCATTCTTTTACACTCGTCTTTGGCAATTACAGTACCCTCACTTATTTCGACCTTATCGTTATGTTGCGGATGTATTCTAAGGTATGCTGGCCCGTAGCTAGGGGTCAGTAGATCGTATTCGAGTTGCTCTTGCCATGACTTGATCTGTGTGCCTGATATCCGAATTTCGTCATACTCCATAAAGCCATCATAGAAACATTCTGCCACATATTCAAGCATTTCCCCTTTTGTGATACTGGCCAGCATGGCTTGCGTTCTATCCCAAAGCCATTCAACATTATCACTCATTGTAATGGCTTGGTCAACCAGATCACCCATCTTTGAGGTTGTAAGCCCTTCCTCCCTCGCCGTTTCATAAAGCCGTAACTGGTCATCTTTAATCGCGAATGTCTTATTAAATTTGTCTTTTAAATCTTTTTGCAGAGATTCGAATGCAGAGGCGTTGGCAATGCTCATGTAGAGATTGTCTCCGTGATAAAAGGTAAATAGATCGCTTTGATCTAAATCCTTTACGCGGTGATGTTGGTCAAGGTGATATTTCATTTCGAATCTTTTCATGGCAATAACATCTTCCATAGTATCTACCTCTCGATTGATCGCGTCAGAGATCTGATCTTCGGTTTTATTGCTCCAATGGTGTTGGATGTTTCGCACTTGTCTATCAAAGTCCTCCGGTGCTCCTTTGACTATACCTATCCAGCTCATAAGCCCCTCAGCTCTGGCCCGAACAACGTCTATAATGTGGTCAGGAATATGCCCCTTATAGGATGAGGGGCGGTAAATATTTTGGAGTTTATATTCTGAGAGGGCTTCATTTAAATCCGCTGCGGTAAAAATCGTATGTGTCTTAAGTAAGACAGCGAGTCGGTCTCCCTTCTCTTGCGATTTGACTGTATAAGAGAGGATGGTTTTCAAGACTTGAAATGCGCGGAGATACTTATTATAAAGTACCAATTCCTTGAAGGTTAACTTCGTGACTTTGTCGTTTTTCATTATCATCAGACACCTTGTTTATAATTGGTGCTGAATAGAAAATAACATAAGGGGCGATGATAGCGGCTATTATCATTCCCCAGCCTCATGATTTGGAAACAGGTGTTTCGGCAAAGGAGCAGCGCTACGGATTTAAAACCTCGTTTGCCCAACAACTCGCTTGGGATAATCAGATCGAATTTATTTTGAATTTAATTTACCTGGCCGGAATCAGCCACGACTAAAGGAAAAAATGCGCACAGAAGTTAACTGTGCGCATTGCTATCAATCATGAAATCTATCATTAACTTTGTACAAGATACATGTTCTGTTGACAAACCAGTTTACGTTTTTTGGATAACGGTGTACCATAACGGAACTTTTTTCTGGGTAGAAAACTCAAGATCGCCCACCACCCCCGTAAAGCTTAACAAGGCGTTCCCGATTTAGGCTCCAATAAATTCTCTTTTACAAATGCATGGATGTGCGACCAGAGAAACTTTCTGCAACCGATTGCCAAGAAGTCGGTTCGCCCCGCCTGGATATAGTAGTTATTAAAACTGGATTCTCCGACGAGCTCTCGGATGCGCTGCTGATCTTGGGAGATCATCGCTTTGTAAAGATCGAGGAATTCGTTTCTATTGAATGCGGTCCAACCAAATGAAGCTTGCACCTCATTGCCCACCAGTCTGAAGTAACTAAAAAACGTTTTTGGCAGTTTGTGGTATTCTCCGTTTTGCCAGCGCTGTAGTTCGCCAGCGATCTTTTCCGTCTCCGAAACCTCCAAACCAAGCAATTTCTCAGTCAATACTTGTCGGGCTTGAAAAGCTAAAAAAACACTTCCCAATCTCACTTTGATAAGGCGACTAATAGATATCAGAGCTGTGCACTTTGCGGTAATTTGGTCAACCGCTTCTTGGTCAGCGAATGAGACCGTGTCAAGTTCGCAAATGCCCATTGAATTGAAAAGGTTGTCCCTTAGATCAGTTAACTCATAGTAGGCCGTTTCAAATTCAACCTCTTCAGCTAACGAAATTAGATTTGATTCGTCAAACACACGGACATCATCCGGATTTACATATTGAGCTTTGTTAGCGATACCGATGAGAGATTCAAAAAATGTCTTAATCATATCCATCGCCCATTCCTTATCCATCGACGCCAAAAGATCATTGTTTAATTCATCAATCGGAGTCGTAAATACCGGCCAACCCTGTTCGCACAAATCCAGACACAACTGATATTTCTCTTTGAAATCGGTCTTGTTCTTAAGTGTTTCGACAATTAGTGCCCTTTCCCTAGCGATGGTTTCCTCAACAGCTTCACGCACCTGCGCCTGTTCCAGGGCATCGGGCATCTCGATTTGATATCTAAGTTCTGAGAGAATGATTGAGGCAATATCTTTGCTATCTACGAAGCTTTCGCAAGCAACTACGAATTTACCGGTTGCGTGGTCCTCCCGCGACCTTCTTGAAATTTCGCCAAGCAACGAGATTGCATATAAAAGCTTATCGTAGAAAGCTTTCAGGGAGGGATTTTTGAATATTGTTTTTTCCATGACTGTGGAGATGCATGTCTTGAAGTCGCAGGTAACAATGTTCCTCTCCCAGCCTCGTGTTGTTTCGTGTTAAGAAGCCCGTTATTCATCGCAGACAAGAAAGTCCGGTCAACCAAGATATTTTGATTGGGATTAAATAGATGTTGAGGCGGTCGACCTACGCGCCGCCAGGTCTTTTGTATTATTGTTTGCCTATATTGTAGTTCAAAGACATCAGGTTGGCTAGATCATGATGGTTTATTGCATGCAGCGATTTCAATAACAAAACCGATATTTCTTTGTCCCATACACGGGGATAATCTACCCCTTGCCAGTTGGCAAATGATATTGTTTCCCGCATTTGCTCGTCGGTATATGGTTCTTCATCCGGGTAAGCTTTCGCATATAAACGCACTGGATCTGTAGCGTTGGCCTTACACCAATTTGCGAAAAGAGCGATGGCGCAGGCGGTGGTGGTACCATCGCAACGCTGGCCGGCACGGTAAGGTCGCGGCGACGCCATACCACGAAGCTTCGCTTCCTTCACCCAAGTTTCTGTGTTTTCAGAAAACCGCGATTGTAGCTTCATTCGACCCAGCGTATGCCGGACACCTCCCTTGGTTTTTACAAATACCTCCACGATCATCGCATGTTCGCATTTCACCCGATTGTCCAGACTGACACTAATGCAATAATGGTCAGTTATTTTGTAGTACAACTCGGTGTAGTAGTTCATGGCTTGGCGTTTTCAGGTTTGGTTGTGCCAGCCACGGATTTCTTTTCATCGATGATCGACTGGATACGTTGAATTATTTTCTTGTAGCTCGCGTTATCGAGCGGAAACGTCGCTTCAGGTGGCCAGTTATGGATATGTTTTAGCGTGAGTTCGCAGATCGCCATGATGCGCTCACGAAGTATTGCGACCTCAACAGTGTTTAAGTCCCGCAAAAGTTTTCTTAAGATTTGTTCGTTTGTTTTCATGCTTTGACCGGTGCATTATTTAATGCAAGTCTTATTTTTGCGCATACCCAGCTTCGAAATGTATATTTTCCAGGTAGGTTTCAGATTGACTTACTTCGATGTAGGCTCAATTTGAAGGCTTTGCCCGGGACGTGCGAACCTTCTGTTTTAGACATGCCGTACATTAATGAACCATTATCATCTTGTGCCATAACACTCACCGAGTTGAGCAAAGAGGAACAAGTAGGGCGACGACGCGTCTTTGGATTTAAGGAGTTTCTCTCGATAGCTGAACTACGCGATTATTTCATGCGCGCGGACAAATATGCAATCGCGTTGAGTTTGGGCTACAAGGTCAAAGTTAAACCGGCACCGACCGCCTACAATGCCCAATTAATGGGGAGGCTGGCCATCGTGTATAAAGACCGATTTATGAAGCAAGAATTTGAGTTCGATTCTGTAGACGAGCTCGTGGCCTTTCTCAAAGAACATCCGGTTTTGGCAGAGGCCATAAAGTTCGCTCCGAAGTGAGGATCATGGATGTGCATACCCGCATAATTTAAAAAGGGCAAAGGATCGTCGAAGCGTTCGTATTTATAGAGCAAAGAAAAAGGGCCAGCAGATGCCGGCCCCTTTTCCTTCACATTTTAAAATCTCAATTGAAGATACCGTTATTTCATTTTTCAGACAACGCGCCATACTGAAATCTTTAATTTTTCTCCAAAAAAATTAACCTGCATTGATTGCGTTAATGAATTAGCGTGGAACATTTTCGAGTCAGGAAGAAAATAGATTGGGTAGGCACGAACCTACCCCGGCGTGAGTTGATTTTGATGAGCAAATTGCTCGATATGACTCCAATGAAATTTGTGACAGCCGATCCAGAGAACACCTCCTTCGAAGAATCCGGTAATCGAACTTCCGGCATGGTCAAATTTTATGACCTCGTTGTGACGCACTCTCGCGTACAGGTCAATAAACTCAGCACGTTTTATTATGGACAAATCACTTGTTTCGATGATGTTCGGATCCCCGGGCCTTATCCGGAGATATGAGAAACTTTTGGGATTAGTTCTTAAGACTTGTTTTCCTTCCTGCCACGATTGTAATTGCTTGGGTGTAATTTCAATGATTTGCCTGTAGAATGTGCTGACAATGTCACCCTCAAGCTTTGCCAAAAGATATTTCCGAGTTATTTCCCTTACATTCCTTAAGCCGAGGTCGATGATCCATAGGTAGGCCTGGCAACGTTCCTTTATCTCTTGTACCTCAGATTGTGCATCCTCAGTAGTTCCATAGCCTCCGCAGCGCAACTTCCCAGTTTGAAATAGTTCGTTATTCTCCACCACGAAGGAATCAGATAGATCTTGCCGGAGCATCTGATTATAGTCCAATACTAGGCTGCCATCGGCAATACTCATCCATCCCCCTGATCTGCCAAATTGATAGATGAAGTCAGTGTCAAGAAACTTGGTGCGCTCATATATTTCTAAGCTATGTTCATAATAGGTATGCACTACCGTAAGCTGTTCTTGCAAGGTAACGGAACCGTATAATTTCTTGATAAGATCTGCGTTATCGGTACCGTACCTGGCCGTTGGAGAGGTGATTCCCTTTTTCCCCCAGTTGGCTATACACGCAGTAACCACCCGACCATGGGTGTCTTTGTCATCGTAGCTGGTCTGTATCAAGTCGTCGAAGGCGCTTGCCCGCGATATTAAGATAGATTCATACACTTCGGATGCTATATCATCAGTATAGATGTCGTGGAGTTGATTCTCCATGTTGTGCTTTTTCATCAGGTCCACAGCATCGTTTCGTGAGATGCGCGAATAAACCTTACAGTTAAAGGCAATTCTTAAGTTGCTTCCGTCAGAGTGAGTGTTCTGCAGCACTCTTTCGGTTAAATCGAGGGCTGTCTTCATGTTCTCGAACAGAGACCGGATTTCCTCGTTTGCTTTTTGTTTGGATGTGTTCATGGATACCCATGTACAAGCGTGACATGCCGAAGAAAATGCATTTTACCCCAGCCTCAATATTCTTGATTCGCACTGCTCTATCCGTGAACATAATTCTTTCGTCCAAACCCGTTTCTAAAGCACATTCAACAGAGGAAGGTGTTAACCTTCCACCACCGATTTGTTTGTTTCCGACTGAAATGCTACCGACTCAAGGCCAATGGACTTTTGGCGGTCCGCAACGAAATTTTCGACGTGCCTCCTTACGGCAACCCTGGCGCTCTTTAACCTAAAGCGCTTTTTTGCTTAGTTGATTGCCTTATATCGAGGCGGCGGTAAGAACTTGTTAGGTAGTTGAATATGTCCTGATACCGGTGTATTTCTCCAAGGGACTTATAGTCTCT
>JAABUG020150499.1:0-12654 GCA_011319215.2 Scortechinia acanthostroma | reverse complement strand
CATCATCCGTTCACAGAGTTCCTGGCTCCAGTTGTCTCCGAAAGTTTCGCGGCCAGTTGTCTTGGGAATATCATGGACAAAATACGCGCCTTTGAGGGTTTCATCGACGATTGCTTGGTTCACACGGCCGGCTCTGGCCATCGCTCCATCTTTGTCGTACTGGCGCTTGCCCTGGGTGAAATAGCGAACCGCACTAAAAGCAAAATCAGTAAGCCTTCTGTGTCAAGCAATATTGCTACTCGAAGCAGCCATGGGCCGTTGACGATATACTCACCCATCAATAAAAACGTTGCCTGGGCCTACGTCAAAATCATACGCTTCATCCGGCGCGTTCTTGGGGCAGAATGTGATATTTGCAATACCACCAATATTCTGAACTGCTCGATTCAACGTGGGATGCGATGCGACCAGGGAATCAAAGGCCGAGAAGAACGGGCAACCTTGACGGCCAAGAGCCATGTCGGAAACACGGAAGTTGGACATGGTAGTAACACCAGTGCAGGCAGCGATGATGGATATCTCGGACATGTCCAGATGAGCGCGAATCTGATTGCCTTCAAAGAGTTCTGGAAGAGGAAGATGCCAGATTGTTTGGCCCTGGCCGGCGATGATATCAACGTCCTCTTCAAGACTAAAACCTTCTCGCTCAGCGAACTGTCGGATTGCTTTGGCGGCGAATTCGCCGAGCTACATATGCTCATTAGTTTTCTAGTTTAGAAATGTACGGACAGTTCACATATTACCTGTATATTGACCATTGATATCTCTTCGGGGGTCGTTTTATTGTATCTGATCATTCGCATGACCGTTTCTGTCGTTACCCTGAGCCTCAGAATCTATGTCTGCGCACAAAGTGATATGGCGCACCTTTCAGAGCTCCATCGAACTCAACGTCCCCATGATTCAAAATCTCCATCTTCAAAGGTGCTTCTGGGTGCTCTTGCGTCCAATGGATACGGACAATATCAATTCCATCCATCGACGTCCCTGTTCCAATGTTCCGCGTTCAGTTGCGTTCAAGAAGTTTGTCGTTAGGGTCGGTACTTTCGAGTATTCATGCATACCTTGATTGGTCCCGATGATTCTCAGACTCAATGGCTTCCCGTTCCATTTGTTGCCATTGCTTTGGGTACCAACAGTCTCGTCGGTTGCTGTCTGGGCGACCGTCATCGTGGAAGTAATAATGTCGCTTTACTCGCGACCATATGCAAGAAGATGGACCAAGGAAATTTCAGCCTGCATGCCGGCCTTTAAATGTTGGATCTGCATCCCCGGATTCTCGTCCGGATTTTCGGTGGAACAAAGACGGGTCCTCTCAACTCGGGCCCATGATCACTCCACGCGTGGGGGTATCTGAACTAAGGAGTGGGTTGGAATGACTAGAACTGTCAACCAGGAATATGCCTATTATTCGTACTATGCTAGAAATGGTCGTCTAGACACCTTTTTGGCGTAGTGGGATGACGGCTGACAGGAACGCACATTTCATTGCCCTTGGGCGGAGCCCTATAGATCCCCGGAATACTACAAATACAATTACCTAGAGTGTCTACGTCTCAACAACAGAACCGGCCTTTGCTAGGCCTGTAATATTCCCAGTCGCCCATGCCGCGATGGGGCATAAGTCATAACCCTATATTTTGCCCTGAGCGCCTCGAGACGATCACGTGGTCGGCAGCCGAGAGAAGTGATCAGCTATGACAGCTATCCGTGCCTTAGGCGCCCCCCCCCTCACGTCCAGCGAAGACATTCATGCAGAGTGATGTAGGAGAGCGGATGTAGGCAAAAGCCTGGCGGGAGAAGGGCGCAGCAGTGGAATGGGGTTATTATATTTGTGTCATTCTAACTGTACTACTCCTAGAATGCTTTATCAACTCTCTCATGATATGCTGTGATTGTTAATATCTCGAATTACATACAGGTTGGTAGGCATGAGATAGTGCAATGTATTCGATATCCATGAAAGAACCTATATCCAAAATGGGGGTGAATATTAACAGTGACCATCATGAACCGCTATCACAGCGTATCTCCCATTTCGGACTTAGGCACCGCCTGGAGCTTCGGCATTCAAGGCGTCCATCTTGTCTTGACTCTCTACACCAACGTAGGTGTCGGACTTGTTCGTGTGAAGAGCGAGGATCTTCATCCTGCTCTTCCCCAAGGGACACGGCGCCTCCCGGAAGGACGTAGTGTAGGGCCACAGCCCATCCTTGGTTAGTTTACGATAGTCAGATCGCCCTTGAATATGACGAGGTAGCTGGACTGAAGGTGATCAAAAAGAGCCGGTGCTCCGATAGGGCGAGCATGATCTGTAACAATGTCAGTACGGGTCATGAGCGCATCTTGCCTGGATCGCCGAAATTAGCCTGGCAAGTCTGAGTCTGACCGTCCGAGCAAGCACGTTAGCGTGGGGGTTTAGGGTTTAGATGCATCACTGGCAGCTTTGCATAAGAGTCGAATTCTAGGTGCAGCACCAGCTCTCATTAAGTTTCCGCACCTTGAGCCCTTCGTTCACCATGTCGACGTCTAGGAAAGGCGACCCAAGACTCAACTCATACCGGTTCTGCGCGACAGTGATGTGTTATATCATAACCACTCAGCCAAAAAGGGTGTTAAGACAACCATCTCTATAGAGCTAGTGGGAGATGATAATGGTAGCAGGAACAGGGACAACACAGCAGGGGACACAGTATGATGTGTCTTTACCATGGTGCGAAAGGGGAAACACTTCCCAGCTGCAATATGCTGCATTAAGCTCAGCGCCTACAATGACAGTTTAATTGGAATGTTCTTGCCATCAGTCTGTTCGCTTAAGCATCTTATACCCATAACGACAATTTAATCATCCCAAATCGTGTCTGCAAACTCTCAAACTCCCCAAACATCCAAACTTCTCCCATGGCGTCTTCACACTCCCAGCTTTTCCAAGCGTTCAGTCTCTACAATAAACAGAGTCCAACGGTCCTGCCAGACCATAGTGGACCCTAGACAACCTCGCGGTGCTCAGCAGTTGAAACGGCCGCGTTGCCCTTACCCTCGGACATCTCGTTAGAGGATGATGGCGTTTTGGTTCCGGTATCATCTAAACCGAAAACGACACGAGCTTGGTGGACATCTGCATGGATGTCTTTGAACTCTCTTGCAACCGCGACTGGGCTGCGCCGCTCGTGGTGCGCCTTGGCAAAGATCAGGTCCATATCCTCCAGGGAGCGACCAGCCGTCTCCGCAACGAAGAAGTACGTGATTGGGACGAAGGACAGGTTAATGATCGCAAAGACCATATAGAGCCAGTAGTGGATGTTCTTGAAACCAACAGGGGCGATCATGAGCCTGATATGCGCTAAGTTAGTAGAAAACTTTAGGGTAAGGGCACTTGGAACATTACGTGATGAAACAGAAGATCCAATTAGAAGCAGTTCCAATAGCATTTGCTGGTGCACGAATACGGAGTGGTGTGACTTCCGCATTGTACAGGAATGGAATTCCAACCCAGGCGAGGCCGAAGAAGGTGTTGAAGAGGAAAATGCATGCGATGGCAACTGCCTGGGCAGCTTTACTGGGACTCCGGAGGAGGAAGGGAAGCATGAAGAAACAGGCCCCCTGGCCAGTAGCAGCGAACATCAACATTCTACGACGTCCGACCCTCTCGATGAAGACGATGGCCAGGAAGGTGAACAGGAAGTATTGCGTGCCATTGGCCCCAGCTAAGAGCTGAGCTTTCTCGGCAGATAACCCGAGCTGTTTGGTGAGGATGACGATGACATAGGTATTGCAGACATTGATGCCAGAGATTTGTTGAGCGCCTTGCACAAATATACCGAGCATCATACGTCTGAAGTTTTGGTTCCTGTCGTTGGTAAAGAGTTCCTTGTACCGGAATGGCTGATCTCCTTTTTGGGCTTCGATGGATGTCAATATGAGTTGCGCGGCTTCTTCGACTTCCTCGGAACTCGTTGGAAGGCCAAGCAAAGCACCAAGGACGTAGTACGCATCTTCCTTGTATCCATGCTTCAACAGCCACCTTGGAGACTCTGGAAGGAAGAAGACGCCAACAAAAACAACGGCGGCAATGATACATTGGATGCCAACGATCATGCGCCACGATACTTGGTACTCATCACCGACCCCTCTCAAAAAGCTTTTCGGATATAAAGTGAGCTAACTATGGCTCCTAATGGGAGGTTTATTTGACTTACGCATATCCCACCCAGAAAGATGTCATCACACCGAAGGAGCATAGCGCACCTTCCAGCATCACGAAGTAACCCCTGGACTTCGGCTTGGCACACTCACTTTGCCAAGGTGGCACAGTAGCAACTTCGAGGCCCAAACCCACACCGGCTACCACACGACCGACTAGGAACTGAGGCAACCCGAAAGCAGAAGCCTGGAGGAGTCCACCAACCAGAATAAGTGCCTGGCCGAGCAAGACCGTCCTTCGTCTACCAAGTCGATCACCGATTTCGAGAAGAGAGAGAGCACCAAGAAGGCAACCGATTTCGAAGATACCAACAGAGATACCTTGGATGTTAGGATTTGTGGCAGTCGACGGCATGGTTTCAATAAAGGACTGTGAGATCAGACAAGTCAGAACTCGCAGTCGCGAAGGACGTTGAAAACAGCTACTTACCCTCTGCGTAAGCACCGAACCCATGTATCCCATGTCATAGCCAAACAGGAAAAAAGAGCATCCTGCAAAAAAGGCGATGGCAGTATTAAGCCTCTCGCCTGACAAACCTCCAAAAGTGTGAATCATTTTGAGTGATTGTAGTCGTCGTAGGTTTACAAAATACAGTACTTGGTCTAAGGAGCGCAGGACTGAGGGACACCGAAAGAGCCCTTATGTATCAATTTCAATACCTGCACCGCATCATCCGCATGTCATCCAGCTGCATCATTGCGATCAGTCCATTCTCCATGAAGCTTGGGTCCAACTTGCATTGAAAGCTGTAGGTGCAATATCCGCCGGGCCCCCCACGCGAGCTACTCCAGAGCTTATTACCCCATGGGGTGCTCAAGCTGTGGAGGCGCGTGTCAGCTTGACGTTTCTACCCAGGGATAGATGGACTATTGCACAGGGCCAGACACGGTTAGCTGCCGCAAGGTGCTTGGACCCGAGCTCGTCTCGACATGATGTGGAGCCGGGGTATGCTCACTTAGCTGGAATAAGGTTATTCAGTATTCCTCGCAAGGATGGGCTGCGCAGCAGACATTATTCTGGGCCCACTTCTGACATGGCTTGTAGTATTAGCTAACTACCCTGCATCAGTACGCAAAATCATCCAATAGTACTTCTTTTAACTACGGTGGAATATGGGTAGAGGGAGTAACTTGAGTGCGGGGAAGCAGGAAATCTGGGGAAAGCTTGCTCATCCCAGCGTTCCCACTATCTCTGACATGCACCCCCCACAGCTTGAGCACCCCATAGGGCCATTGCGCATTCTGAACCCCAAAACTCAGGCTTCTGACCCTTGTCGCGGCTGTTTTGACTCGCAGCTCAGTTGCCCTCGAGAAAGACTGACACCCCCTCACTGAAGGTCCTCCAAGGTCGGCAGACCACATATGATTCTCTTTGTGAGGCAAAGTGAAAGCCATGCTTTATCAAGAATTAATGCTATACACTGCATTGAATCATTTCCATGGATTTACTGCAAAATTTACTTTCTTATTCTTCCTAGTATTCAGAACTCTTGCCTTTGGCCTAGGCGGACGCAGTCTCAACATATTTACAACTTACAAGGCATTTCGCTTGCCAAATCTGAGACCTCCATTTACCATCATTTAACTGTGACTAAGAAAGGAGATTAGGGGATCAACAATCCATGCATTTAGCTGCACAAGGCTGGAAAATTAAGGGATTGGACTATAAGTTTGTAAATTTTGCTTTCAAAACCAAGGACCTCAGTCCTCAGAATCACAGATGATAGAATGCTAAATAAAGTACCAAATCACACATAAGTCACGGCTTTGGGACATCTGATACATCCCTAGTAAGGCTAGTATAATATCTATCTTATTAGTAATTTCCTGCTAGTTCTATGACCAGTTATTATAAAAGATAATTTATAGCTGATTTCAAGCAGACAGTAAGATAAGGCTGATTTGACCTACTAACAAAGTTCAACTATCATTTCAAGGTTCTCTCTATGACCTAGTCAATGTTGCATTACCCATTCCACCCTAATAGTTTTGATATTTACTTGTGTATATTGTAGTTTAGAGCACATACAACTCAATTGGACGTGACATAACTGCTCCCAGGTACAGCCGCCGCCTAGCTCAATATGTAGGGTGAGGATGGACAGGCCAAATAGTTCATAGCACTTCAGGCAATGACCAGTGAGTGATGAGGGACTCTCCCGGGGGCTCTGGAGGGCTCTGGGGGGCTCTGGGACTGCTCAGGGAGCAATCAGGGCACGCACTTTCTCTCTCCGGTCATGATCCAGCTGGCTCAGTGAGCAAAAAGCGGCGGCACTTCAGACCAAATTCGGAAATGGAAAGTCGTACAGTTTCTGCTGGAAAAACAGTTCAATAGTGTGAGAACCCCGCACTGGGCGGCGTGGCTACTAACTGAGGCAAAAGACCTACTACAGCCCTACACTAAATGATGTAATGTCCGATTTTCGCGGCATACCTTGCATGTCTTGCCGATGCTCGGCAATTGCAGTATTTCATATTTACATCTCTAACATGAAATGGTCTACTGAGGTATATATGCATTAGTAATGATACCATAAGACTCGTATAAATGACTCAGAGCAGACGAACCTGGCATTGATGAGTTACTGCTGGCTGAGTGTCCGTTCACCTCTTAATACTGCCTTATGTTACGGCGATTGTCCTCAGCACATTCTATTTAATTAGTGCTGAGAATGGCATCAGCGTCTTGTTTATCATATGCTACCTTGAGGACTGCAACAAGGCCTATTAATACAAACGCTGTTTTGTATAAAGGGGTCACACCTAGGCCTACATTTGCATCATCGTTGATAACTACATATCCTTATCAATCATTTACCATCATCAGTAACTACAACCCAACTGCAAAAAGCACAAGAATCACACCGCACTGTTCGAGCCTACCATTGAAATCAAAATTCCACACAGCAACAACAACTAAAATGTCTACGTCTCAATATATACCAGAAAAGAAAGACTGGTCTGCAACACAATACCTCAAATTCGAAGGGGAACGTACACGCCCAGCGCGAGACCTGCTGGCACAAATCCCTTCGACTCTTCAGCCCAAGCGAATCATCGATCTCGGCTGTGGTCCGGGAAACTCGACCGCAGTCCTACAAGAGAGATTCCCCAATGCACACTTATCTGGAATGGACTCTTCGCCTGACATGATCGAAAAGGCTAAGAAGCGACTTCCTGAACTCGACTTTCGTGTAGCCGACCTTATGACTTACCAACCGTCTACTGCTGAGGGTGATGTGGATTTGTACTTCTCGAACGCCGTCTTTCAGTGGCTTGACGGGCCCGACCGCTTGGCAGTGATCAAGAGGCTGATGCAGACGCAGAAGCCTGGGGCCGTGTTTGCGTGGCAAGTTCCCGATAATTTCAACGAGTATTCGCATGTTGCGATGAGGGAAACAGCCACTTTGGACGGTGCTCCCTGGAAAGCAGTCCTCGCTGCAGGCAAGAATCCCGCCAGAGAACTGTTTCAGACGCCTCAGCAGCTGTATGATGAGTTGAAGCCGCTCTGCTCCAGCATTGCCATCTGGCATACATATTATCAGGTTGTCCTCGATAGCCATGAGGGGATTGTAGAGTGGGTGAAGGGTACAGGCTTGCAGCCTTTCATTAATCCATTGAATGAGGAGCACCGTGAAGGGTTTTTGAGAGAGTATGTGGCTAGGTTGAAGCGCGCTTATCCCACGCAGTATGATGGGAAGGTGTTGCTTAGGTATCCTAGGTTGTTTGTTGTCACTGTACGGTGACATCCTTCTTTCTTTCTATCATTATTATGATGTACTCGCTTGGAGGAGGCTCCGTAGAATATTTGACTATATTCTGCGAAAATAGAATTATATACAGGGAAGGATAAGAAGGAGGCACACTGTTGTTTTCACATTCAAAAACAATCTATCCATCGCTGCAATCATGGTATCTCCGTATTCTCTCATCCAATATACTCTCATGTAGACTCTGCTCGTCGAATGGAGTACATGTAATATCAATTCAAGTCCCCCCAGCAACAGTGATAACGCCTCCACCAACATTCAACTCGGCCGTATACATCGCTCTTCCCTGATTAATATCTGTTCCATCCAAAAACGCATGAAAGACGATGGCCGAGCCATCGCTCTTGAAGTCTGCTCCACCCGGCCCTCCCAAATTACCCCCGGTACTGGCGTCGCCACTGACCAGCAATGGGGCATTAGGAGCTTGCGCCTTGGTCCAAGGACCGGTGATCGAAGAGGCGGTAGCGTAGCTAATGTCGTAGTACATGGTGTTGTAGTAGTTCGAAGAGAAAGTTAGATAGTAGGTACCGCCAACCCTCGCCAAGCTGGGGGCCTCAATGAGAGGGCCATCGGCATCACTGCGGTCAATGAGCTGGATAGGGGAGCCGGTTGGAGTCACGCCGTCGGCTTCCAGGGCTTGGAGCATGATTGGCGTTGGGTGAGTCGTGCCGTCGCCATCCAGACTGTTGCCGTCGATCTTATACACGACGTACAGGTTACCGTTGTCGTTGAAGCCATCGGCATCAATGGCGCCGCCTTGGTCGAGGGGACACGCAATGGGATTTGGCTCGGGCGTGTAAGGTCCTGTAATGCTGGTCGATGTGGCCGCTCCGAAACAGTGCTTGCTGCTGTCTTGGCTGCTTGCTGCCGAGAAGTACATCACGTACGTGCCATCGGACTATAGAGGTTTTAACTGCGTAGTCCAGCGAGTAATGACACCGTCTGGAAGGGATGGAATATAGTGGTGTTCCCGGGAGCCAACTTCCTGCCGCTTATTTTAAAAACTCACCAATTGATTGACATCAGGGGCCCACGTAGCTGGAGCGGAAGCCACCCATGAAGGGAACGGGCCCGGTAGAGCATCCACTCCGGACATCAGCGACCAGCTGTTGAAATCTGGAGAGGAAGCGATTTGAATGTTTACGCCATTTCCACCGGTAGCAAATGCATAGTACTGTCCGTTTGTCTCAATTATGCACGGATCGGGAAAATCAGTGTCCAGAACCAGTGTAGGTTCAGCGCGTGCTCCTCTCCAGAGGAATGGGAGAAGAACTGCCGATGCAAGAAGTTGATTCATGATGCTGCAGATGTTGGTCAGGATTCAGTGTTTAGAATGGCAGTGAGAAACAATAGAAGTAGATTTGCAGGATGACTCTCTCATCTATCCAAATAAGAGCCTCTCGAACAAAGAGAGGGGACGCGCACTCTCTATATAGTATTCAGGAACACTCATACTCCACAGCTTATATTAGCGGCGAGCGGCACTAGCTCATGCTCACCGCAAGCTCGATGATACTGTATACTATTGGGGTTACATTGTCAACGCTCATCCTAGCTTAAATAATTGATGGTGCGACACGGTCAGGAGAATGCGGGGTAAGTTAGCTTGAAACGGCTGACTGCAAGACTGGACATTATCTAGTAGAGACCTTTTGCACGCTAAGTTGTATTTACAGAACTAGATCAGAAGGCGTATTATTCGTTATCGAGGTATAAGTCATTCTGGTAGCCTCACGCCCCATTCTTTGCTAAGCCGCCGTGAAACAAAGTTCCATGGCCAACCATTCTCAACCTCGGTCCGTTGGAGCAGGCCAAGAAGGACGCGCTGCAACCGCGGATTGCGTATGTCCGGACCGACTAGAAATAGGGCATATCGTTAGCTAGATGGTAGCTGAAATATAGCATGATATACAGCATAAAGAAAGGCCAAATTGTTGATCCACCGACTCTGACAACTGGGAACCAAGAGAATTCTTACAGGCACAAAGAGCATGACAAGCCATGATGCGCGTCAAGAAATCATCCTCCGCTGATAGGGCGATGCTGAATAGAATTTTCAGGTTTTCCCTTAGCTCCTCAAGACAGGACAAAGGTCCCAGGTCGGTGGCTCGTGTGTTGGTCTTTTGAATAGTGCATCGGCCATACTTTAGAACCAAGGCTTTCACCATGCATATGTGTTGTACAGCGACTGCTGATAAGGGTTAGAAATAGAGTTAGCAGCTTATTCAAGAGGTTATAGCAGGGAATAACTACCATGTGTAGCGTGGGTGAAGTAGATGGTTGGAAAATTGTCGTCATCAGTAGCAGAGAGATAGAGTGGCCGGAATGTGTCAGGCTTCTGTGTCTCCCAGGTGTAGATTTCCTTCTCTATACATGACATGCTAAGCGGGTCCCCGCCGAAAGCATAGTTGACAGTTTTGGCCAAGAGCCATGTAGCCTTGTGGACCCAGTCCTGCTCCTCTAGTCTCCGACTACCATGCCATCTCTGTTGTAACTCTGCGTCAAAGGCTTCAAGAGGCAATCGAACTGGACTCTGGTATGCGAGAGCAACTTGGATGTCTTGGATCACAAAAGCCCAGAATGAGGCTTCCGCTAGTCCTCCGGCGATAGCACACTCTAGCTGGGAGCTAATATATGCAGAGCCCGCTAGCAGGTGATGTTGCAAGTCGTTCAACGGCGTCTGGGCTAATCCTACGTATCAGCAGGGTACTCCACAGTTGGTAAATTCAGCGGATGCAACATACAGGATATCTGTTCAAAGAGCCGGAGGATCACCGTTGCGGCCAACAATGTGTCTAGTCTCGTTGTAAACTGGCCATCTTTTATTATGGGCAGCAGGATCCCGATACAACGTTCATGGTAGGTATCTGCTACTTCGGACGACACGGTAGTTGACATGTTGGACAAATGACGTGCAGATACGGCGAGACATGCAGATCGCAGAAGCGGACAAAATGTCGCACGTTCGACAATAGTCCCCGAGAAAGATCCCTTGGTACCATACGCATCGAGCTTGGACACGATGTTAGCATTAGTATACGCAACAAGTGCATAGAATGAAGGAAAATAAGGGCTCTACCCATGGGCCTAGAACCTGTTTGAAATGCCAGATGAGGGTAGCTTCGCGGCGATCGTGAATCTTCGGTCGCAGGACGCTGAATTCCGGCGGTAGAGCGTAAGAGGAGCCTGGCTCAACATTAATATGTGGGCTTGCGCGATCTAGATACTGCTCAGAATGAAAGGGCGATTCTGCAAGGGGCGATTTGCTGGCTTCCGGGGAGCACATGAAATCAAGGGTTGCATTTAGCTGATAATAAGCTGCCGTCTCGTCCGTCTCATCATGAAAAACAACTGTGTCAGGGTAGTCAACAACGGAGACTATGAGAAGGAATATCCAGAACTCGAACCTTGCGATGGCGTCTGAACCCAGACCTGATCATCAGGAAACGTGCGGTCACTTTCGCCGAACCGAGGAGGGTTGCCCATGCGCAATGATGGGTTCTGTCCATGTCTAAACGGTATCGCGACCGGCCTCAGGGGTGCTGGAATGCATTTCCGGCCGGACACTCGACAGCGCTGGCACTCTGGGCTCTTCTTGTCACCTGTCTCAATGTCAGACCTGCATCACTCGCACGCTGATCCACGATTACATTTAATATGTCGCTGTCGACAAGTAAGGCTGGAGTTGCGTTAGTTACTGGTATCTAAGCGGCAACACGGATGAACTTTCTCACCATCCTCTCATGATTGCGGTGTCATTTCTCAAGCAGTTCAAACCCTTGCAGTGTCGCAAATAACCATGTTACATTAAGACCGAGGTGAGAGAAACGAAGAGGGGACATATGAGGAAATTTGACGCTAGTACTGTTTAGGCTGATCTCCACACTACGTCTCTCAGTCTATCCATGCTTAGTCCAGGCCTCCGGGGTACAGACTGCAGTTTACCCAAGGTCTTGGGAAAGTTATTTGATAAGATCTCAAATTAACCTTGATATCCCGAGACCTTGCTGAGCTAAAGGGTTAAAGGGTCAACAAGCTCTTAAAAAATAATTGAAACCTCATTAAACTTCTAAGTTTGTATTTAATACCTGCTTACATAGGTGTAATATTACAATCGCATATAGTAGGAATCATTGGATTATGATATGCCTGGGTACTGCCTGTATGAATAGAATATATATATATAGAAAGGCATGGGGGAACCCACCAACTGATACTGCACATTCAAAATTTATATATCCAGGTACAGTAGTATTTGATACCTCTACTAGATAATGATTTGACTGATTCAATATCCCTACTATATGACGCCTAGTCTATAACTCTATAGATTGTAAGCAGGTGTTAGATACAAATAAACCCAAAGCTCAACAATGTCTGAAAAGATCCTGTGTTTATCATTGACCTCGGCTGCTCTCCGAGTATCCCCACTCTAACACTCTTCATATCTAATTCTCAACCTGATCATTAGGCTGTGACATTGATTGTGGGGGTGCCATTAACAGCGTCTGATGGCAACGAAATTTGTCGTCGCAGCTTCGTGAAATCAGTAGTACCAAAGCGCCTCCTCAGCTCATTGTCAGCCCATACTGTGACGGCAGAGATCCATGGTAGGCAGGTCTTGTTGCCCTCGCCCTTGCGCCTGCCCCCAAAACCATTGTCATTGGCGAACATCGGATCG
>JAABUG020150498.1:0-91845 GCA_011319215.2 Scortechinia acanthostroma | reverse complement strand
TCGAGTCCCTGGCCGCAAGACCAGGCGATGGTCGGCGCTGGGTTTCGTCCAGGCGTCGACGACAGAATCGACTACGGCTCTCTGCTGCGCCTGTGGGTTTGTCTGCTTGGGATCGTATCCATCACATTTGCGCCCTGTTCGGACGCACTGTAGGCATTCTGGCTGTTGTTCGTCGCATTTGACGTGGCGGATTCTGGGAGAATTAGTACGAGTCAACTGGAGGGGTAGCTTGACGCACTTGCAGGTGATGCAGCCTCTTCTCGATTTGGTGTGCTTGGCTCTAGTCTGCTTCATGATTCTTTACAATAATTCAACGAGCTGGAAGAGGTTCAGAGATGGTGATTATCAATCACGGCGGATATGAAGCGGTCCAGAGGTGTGAGTCTAGCTCCGTCACAGCCACACTTTTAGTGCTTACTTCTACCAGCTGAACACGATCGCTTGGCCCAAGCATTACCTAAGCAGTACCAGATAATGACAGACACATCTTCCCAGAAATGGGTACTCGTAGACGGTGTTCTATAGAGAATTATTGTTATGCACACATCAACCTGCTACCAAGTTGTCCCCTGATTCGTCCCTTGATATCATATCTAAACAGCTACGGTTAAAGCCGAAACAGCCCAGTTCAAAGGATCCCTAACGCGCTGCATGCGTACTATTATCCTCAAGCAGAGACGACACAGTCATTCGTAGCTCACATCAACGAGTCGAGCCATTGCCTGAAACGCGGTAAGGATCTGCTCCCGGCCATCCCCCCAAATGTCTCCATCCTCCATCAGCCCCAGCTCCTCTCCCCTAGCCGCTCTGCCCATGAACTCCTTTGTGGGAAACGTCAAAGCTACAAGAGGCTCGGCAGGCTGCATACGAAGGCCCTGCAGAACCTGATACAGCTGCTGAGCGGCCTTGCCCCCGCCATGTCCGCCGTAGCTGACAATCATACCGGGCTTTCCCTTCCATTCATGGAACAGATAGTCGATGGCGTTTTTGATGCTGGCCGGGTAGCCCCAGTTGTACTGGGGTGTGACGAAGATAAATCCAGTGTGTGAGGTAATCTCTTCAGACCATTTCCTGGTTAGCTCATGCGTGTATCCAGCCGACGAGGTGATGAGCGATGGGATGCCTGGTTCATTGCACATGGGGAGATTCCATGTAGCTAGGTCGATCAGTCGTAGCTTGGCGGTCGGGTATGCCTTCTGGATGGTATCCAGGACGAATTGGGTGATTTGCAGCCCAACACGGGGAACCCGTTGGCTGCAGACGATAATTCCGATGGTTGGAGTCGACATTCAGGCGGTTTAGTTGTGACGAGCGCTTGCTTGGTCTGATTTCTGCTGCGTTGGCACACCGGTACTTTCATCTATACCAAGGCATTGCCTATGATATATACTACTTTATATCGGACATAAGCAGGAGTCAGATTCTGCATCGGGGATAACAAGCAAAGCGAAGAGGCGATCCGCTCGGTCCGTCTTTCAGGCAACCATAAAAAGATTTGTCTCAGCTCCGATAATGATCAGGAAGTAGTTGCAGGCAACTATCATTTCAGGTAATCGTACTGTATCTCTCGCACATGCTGACTCGAGGCCAATATCTCCATTCATTACGGCAGGCATATTGATCGTATTGACGACCAGATGGGCAGATCGCGCTGTCCTTCTCTGATGCAACACATTTGAGCAGTTCTATGGACATATGGCTCTTGTGTCTGCAATTATGATATTGAAGAGGTGACATTATCATGGGTATGCATAGCTGGTCTGATTCTATAACGGCATGTACTATCAACAGCAAGCCTATGCACTGATCTCAGTCGAAGGAATTACAGTGGCAAACGCATCGGCGAGTTCGCTCAGTGCAACCGAAACCAGAGTCTCAGCGTCGGTACCCGGGATATTTCGATCACCCACAGCATCACTGGCGATGATCACATCATACCCGCGCTCACTGCCCGCTCGAGCCGTGGTCGACACACAGACATGCGCCATATATCCCACGAGGACAATCTTCTTTCCTACATCCCCTAGACCCTTCAGGTACTCATCAAGATCCGTCTGGGCAAAGCAACTCGGAAAATGCTTGGCGATGACCTTCTCCCCTCCGCGCGGCGTCAACTCGTCAAATTCCCTGGCGAGTTCGGTATCGGGGGTGAAGACGGGGGCGCCCTGCGGAACCTCGTGGACAACATGGACGATGTTCTTGCCGTCGCCACTGGCACGGTACTTGGCTAGGAGGTCCGCGATCGCCTTGCGTGTCTGGGAGACGTTCTCGGTCTTGAGCTTGCCGGTGGCGTATTCGTTCTGGGCGTCGATGATGATCAATGTCGAATCTTTGATAGAGGCCGTTGATGGAGGTACTCCGATCATTTGCCGGAACGACTGTGTGGAGGACATTTTTCTGATTGTGAAATTGTAGGTGAAATCTGTAGAGGGTATGGTATGTGATGATGATTGTTTGCGAGGGACAGAGTGCGGGGAAGACAGCTGTGATATTTAAACCCCGCCACGACCTCGGGCAACCGGAGTATCCATTTTGACAGATTTTTCCATAGAATTGCTACTGAGCAGGTAATACGTTAATAATGATCATTATAGCCTCACTGACAGCTGCTATAGCTTCCTCATCGGGTTACATTATTCGCCAAGTTTCTGTGGCTCCATATTCTCCACTGCGATTGACAGCTTGGACCTACGCAATAACCCCATAGGGACTAAGAGGGTCTCCATCGGTCTGGTCTATAACGTTATAACGCAGATCACCGTGCGACGTCGCTGATCTCAACATTCGTCTCGATCTGCGTCGTAGTCCAGATCTTCCCATTCGGCACCACGATCCGCTCCTCGCTTGAATTCCTGCCGTACCCGGTCCCAATTTCCGTGGCCATGTCTTCCGCATCCCTGGCCCTCAGTGAATTCATTGTCACACTGTCTTTGAACCGTGAGAACCCCGAGCGTGTTTGTTTGGACCCCGTCAGTTTGGAGGATCCATACTTGCGCCCTGAAGAGTACTCGCCGATGAGTCGGGGCAGGAAGCGCGAGGCAATCGCCTTGAAGGAGGGGATGGAGGCGGCCAGGATACCGACATTGGTCTCGATCACGGACCAATACATGGGGGCGCTGATGGCGTAGGTGAAATCGGAAGAGGTTAACATGGTGGGGATGTAGGTGATGCGAATGATGGAGGAAATGCAGGCACTAGGGAGCGTCCCTATCAGAGTAGACAATCAGAGGGGAGATTGCGGTACTCACAATAGTCCCAGGCAGAGGATAAGAACGAGGGCAAACTTCTGCTTGACGGGCATCTGTAGCTTGAAGATGACTTTGATAGGGAGCGTGTAGGTGAGCACATCAGTCAGGATGTTCAAGGCCGCGTTGGAGAGATAGAAGATATTGATCTCAACACAGTGACCAGGCAAGGACGAGTTCCAGGCTTTGGGGATTGGTCGACACTGAAAGGCTGCAACCATGACGAATACCGCGGCCTGGGTGCCGACGACGCCCATCATGATCAAGGACATTAGGGTGAGCGTCTTGTCGCCGATGCGGGTGTAGAACCAGCAGACCGATGTTTTGATGAAGCCCAGACAGGACAGGTAGAACATCGAACTGCGCCATACGACCTGTCATGGTCAGAGGTGCAACAGCTATTTGTTTGGATGGTGCATACGAAAGCATAGGAGACTAGGTTGTTCTTATCCACGTCGGCAAGATGAGAGCCCAGTCCCTTTTGGACAGCTATTGAAATTCAGTTGCGGACTCAAGGACAAAATATGTCGTACTGACAGACGATAGTAACAGCGATAAAAGCCCAGGAGAAAAGCTGTGTGTGCTGTGTGTCAGTATGGACGCTCAATTACTGGTCATGGTCCCTTACGCATGCACACAGGATCAAGTCTATAAATCAGCCAGTGTTGTTTTCCGCCAGCGTTCACAGGAGTTGACTTACAATCATCCACCCCTACACTTTGCAGAACGACGACTCGAGCAAACATTCGCAGACAGATAACCACAAAGGTAACGTCAGCAAAGGCAATGGCGATGCCCACCACTACTGGCCCTTGAGAGTCGGACGCCATGATGACTGGTCGGGAATGCAAAAGAGTGACGGGACGACGGAAGGATAAGACTGAGAGGGATGGCCTTGCTTTCATTTATTTGTCGCACGCCTCGATCATCATCTTCAAATCTCGAAAACCTGAACATGGCGATGATTATGGCATAGGAGCAGTGGAGACTGGAGATCAAGTTGATATGTCAAATGGCTAGCAGGGATTCTGTGACGGTTGTTACATCCTACCGAAGCTCCAGGGTATCAATTTAGGTTATTACTGGCTGATAGTCCACAGAGCAGAAGGATCCGTATTTCAAAGAACTGATATACCAAGCTTCTCCCCGAAGGAGCAAGACGGAGACACCTGAGACAGAGACAGAGGGAGTAGTCGAGGTCTCATTTGGTTCTTCTATGTTCGAACGAAACGCCTGTCAGGGGCATTGCCGGTGTGATTTGATTTGCTAATGTTGACAGGGATTAAGATAGCTGACATGGGACCTGCTCTACAGTTAACCATTGAGACGTCGGAATTGGAGGCACTGGAAGTGGGACTGGGCAGCAGTCCATGACAAGTGACAGGGGGCTTTCTGGCAGCGATGATATTATTAGGCACTGATATGTGCTAGATAGTACCCCATAGATTAGCGTACGGAGTAAATGCTTTTGCCAGCAGGGAAAGATAAAGCTGGCGACCAGTTTCATCACAGAAATCCTGATAACCGTTAGAGTACAGGGTACCAGTCCTTGGGATAGAGGAGCACTGAGATGCGCAGTACTCAATGACTGTGGATAAAGAGACCATGAATCCGTGGCGCACAGAAAAGGATGAAGTAAATAGCACGGCTGCAAGACGACAAGTCGACTGTCTCAGTGGATGTATCATGGATCTAGACGACGGTGCTTCTCCTGAAATAGGGCAGCTGCACCTCGTCGCCTGGAGCCGATCATCAATGTTCAGATATATATCTTGGCCACCAATTCTCTCCTTTCGGATGTCCTCCGTTGATTCTGTGCGTGTTGACTGTGGTTCCAATATTTATTTGCTTTGCTGCTGTCATGAATGCCTAGAGTTGGAAATCTCCTCCACTGTGACACCAATCTGGTCATGACCACTTGCACCCTCAAGGCATCAATAATACTGTTATGGTGTCTCATAGGCACGGAAAAGGCATCTGGGCCCCGTCGTCGACTAGCATAAAAGTCCCCCGTTTCGTACGAGTCTGACCATGCTCATTGTTCGTCACTCAGGCTCGCTTGACGCGGAAGTACTTAAGACATACATAAGACATGAAGCTGCACATCCACCGTTAGGCCGGAGATCAGCATTCAGCATCAACCTATCATGCTGCCAGAATAAGTCGCTAGATAATGGCGGAAACGGGCCGGAATTGCCTATCTGCCAACGGCCTTCTAGCCCAGAATCCCATTTTCCCCCTTGAGCTTAGACTGGACCTGTCATGCCGGAACTTGCCGTACGCTTGACTTGAGTCTTGCGCGTCAACAACTGGGCCTGCAGAGTCAGTGACAGCAGTTGCACGTCAGGAGTGATGATCCTACTTCATATAGCCAGGGCTTGGTCTTGTTAAATACATACAAGGCCCATCAACGAGCAGGGATGTTGTTGACTGCTCCAATAACTACCAACTTCATCCACCTGCATAGATTAGTCGCTGCATGAATCATTCAATTTGCTGCCATCTCGAACCGAGATTCGACCAGTCGAGCTAACAAGACCGGATGAGAAAATGGCTTTGTACAATTCGTGCTCACTCCCTACCATATGGAATCGATGCGCTGAGCGCTCATCCACCCCCTGTTTGCCAATATGCCAATACCATGGGGCATCCACATGGCCTTTGCGCGGTCGCAACCAGGGCACAGTGGCCTAGAGGAGAGGTTGGCCTCATAATTGAGCGCAAAGCCGTGGTTTCAGTGTTCTGCGTGCCCGATTGTCTCTTCGCTAAACCGATCCCACTCGTCGAGTCACCACCATGGCCCTTGGGGAAGAGATTCTCGCCATGATGACCTTGACCAACGTGGTCCTGGTTCTCGTGGCGTATGTCTTGCTCAAATTTGCCTACCAGATTGTCTATTATCACTTCTTTCACCCGCTGTCGGTCTTTCCCGGGCCCTTCTGGGGAGGAGTGACCCGACTTTGGATCGCATGGCACAATCTCCGCGAGACTGAATTGCCCACGCTGTATGCTTTGACAAAGAAATGTGGTCTGATACACCTCGTCACCAGGTCCTCGACAGGCAGATGCTAAAGATCTTTGAGCAGGCCCCGTCGTGCGAATAACTCCCACGCTCCTCCTTGTCAGCGACCCGACCAAGCTGCCGGACATTTACCATCGCAATGCCGACAAGACAGGTCACTATATTACCGGCAGCTTTGGTGAGACGGAATTCCTATTCAACATGCGATCACATAAGACGCACGCGGCTTTCCGAAAGCATCTGGCGGGACCTGTAGGTTGATTCCAATGCGACCATCGACGACAACCACGGTTGACACTCTGCAGTATAGTTTTACCAACTTGAAGAAGATGGAGCCCTTAGTTGACATTCGCATTCAAGAATGGATTGACAAGCTCGATGAAAAATTCGCTCAAACGGGGGAGACCTTTGATTTCTCATGGTGGGCCGTGTAAGCACAACCGACGCATTCGAGAGACGCCTGAATCTAACTGTCGCAGGTACATGGCGTACGACATAATCAGTGAGATCGGCTTCGGCGCGCCTTTTGGCTTCGTTAAGCAGGCCCAGGACGTTGGCGGGCTCATTCAGGGGTTCCACGATGGCCTGCCGGCATTCGGCCTCCTCGCTCGTCTGCACCCCTTCACCAGCTGGATGAAGACAACCTTCATGAAGAAGTACCTCGTTGCCACCCCCCAGGATAATTCGGGCATCGGCGTCCTCATGCGCTTCCGTGATCGCCTGATTGATCAACGGTTCCGCGAGCTGGAAGAGAAGAAAGATATCGGTATCGGTCGCATCGACCTCCTGCAGACCTTCATCGAAGCGCGCACCGAGCATGGGTCCCCTTTGGACATGGAATATCTCAAGGCCGAGGTGCTGCTGGTGCTGCTTGCGGGGGCTGATACGACTGGCACCGTCTTCCAGGCCCTGGTGCACTTCCTGCTGACCCATCCCAAGGCCTACCGTCGTATGATGGAGGAAATTGATGCTGCAACCGCCCAGCTCTCTGAGCCCGTCTCGCAATACGACGAAATCGTCGACCATCTCCCTTACTATGTGGCATGTGTTCGCGAGACGCTGCGGCTCAACCCCCCTGCTCCAAATATCTTCCCCCGGTATGTCTCGGATCCAGGAATGGATCTGTACGGCAAATTTGCGCCAGCTGGAACAGAGATCTCAGGTAACCCATGGATCATGCAGCGGGACAAGAAGATGTATGGGGAGGACGCGGAGGAGTTCAAGCCGGAGCGTTGGCTCGACAGTGAAAAGGCCAGACTGTACAACAAGTATAGCTTCACATTTGGCTATGGGGCCCGAGTGTGTCTGGGTAAGGATATTGCTATGATGGAGCTGTACAAAGGACCATTGCAGGTTGGTAGATTTTCCCCGTTTGACAGTTTGAGACGAATGCTTACGTCTCTCAGTTCTGCCGCCGATTCAACGTCAAGACCGTGAGCGACAAACCAGAGGCTCGGTTCGTGATCAAAGGAGGTGTTGGTTTCTATCGCGATCTGTGGCTGGCAATTGATCGTCGCTCGTCAGAAACGGCATGAGATGGCACTACTACCAATCAGCAAGACTTCGTTTGAATCCACTCCCTTGCAAAGGTGTACTGCACTTACTTTGTATCTCATTACTTTGAACATTACATGAATGAATCGCGACCTTGTGGTGTTTGAACACGTGGATACAGATTAAAGGCTTACTATGGCTGAAACTGTACACAATCTTTCTTGAACTTTGGCACTGGAGTCAATGCACGTTCCAAATTTTTCCCTGCTTATATACTCGGTCTATCTGTCACAAAATCTTCCTTGTTGACTGATCAGATGATCGTCATGCCTGATCAACACGATGCAGTGTCCCTTGCTTCATGCGTGGATCTACGCGCTGTCATTTTGAGTTGAGATGTATCAAAGGATTAACCTCTGATATATCTTCCTAGTACCTACAATGGTTATTCATGCAGAAGTCTCCGGGATGCGTGTGTTTGCCCCTTCGAGAATTCCCCTGGCAGATCGGCATGCACATCATGGCTCGAAGTCTCGAACCTGCAGGCTGCCAATCTCCCTGCAGAATGCCCGCATGACCTGTCAGAACTTAAATTACGAAGTCAAAATAGGGACGGGATCGTCGCCTTCGTTCTTGGTTGACTCTATCGCCAGATAACAAAACCACTTGACTGACTCCTTACTGGACTTCAGCCAGTGATATCGAACTGTCAGACCACGAACATCGTCAACTCACACCGCCAGTGACATAGATATCTCTGATGCATGTTGAGTCCTGACTCCTGACAAATTCTTATCTTCCCTCAGTGGGCCTTTGAGTTGGCGCGGAAGGACCGGTGTGTCAGAAACGGCCCGAAGGCGTCCCATTCGCCCATTTCCACGGTCAAGACCCAGATGGTGCAAACTAGCAGAAGACTTAGCTTGAATATCGTCTCCCACCGTGTTATTGGCCTTCTTCTGCCTATCCCCACCACTGACCGGGATTTGGTCCAGAAAGGGAAGTAGTCCCCCTTGCCCGTGTGCCATCTGGTTACATGGTCTGGAACCGATGATCTGGAGGGGTTGCAGAACCTCGGGTCGTGTCCACAGAGGGGTGACTATGTGACAGCTTCCTTATCTATATGATGAGTTACATCTTGCCAAGGTGACACTCCTCGTTCATCCATCGTCATTTTGAAATCCACGAATCCGAAGACATGGCAGCAAAAACCACCATTGAGGTTCCCCATCTGGGCGGCATCCACGCCGGTTATGCTCTGTCCAACGACCGTTACGACCCCTCCAAGCCGACATGTGTCCTGATCAATTCCATGTGTACGACTGTCTCCCTCTACCGCGATCAATTCAGCGATGCCGCCCTCACAGACGCCATGAACCTGCTGGCCATCGAGCCCCTAGGCCACGGCTCGACCAGCTGCCCGGTGGAACACTTTACATACTGGGATTCGGCGTTGATGGCGCTGCAGGTGATGGATAAACTAGGAATTGAGAAAGCGTTCGCTCTGGGAACGAGCCAGGGAGGATGGATCGTGACGCGCATGGCCTTGTTGGCTCCCGAGCGGGTGCGGCTCCCTTGCATACGTGAATTATGCACAAGTGTGATGCGGGTTTGAACTCATGCATGTCTATCTATCTAGATCCTCGGCCTCATGCCATTGGGAACCTCCATGGACTACGAATCGGCCGACTCCCGATCAAAAGGTTGCTGGGATCCCGTTCCCGCCCTCCAGCCCTTCTACGAGAAATGGACCAGCGCTGTTGCGACTCCGGACTTTCTGGTCGACGATGTCTGGTGCGGCATGGTCAGTGGTATTGGGTTCGGCGCCACTGCTTCAGAGGAGTTGAGTGCATTCTGGACAAAGACCTTGAAGGATGTCTACAAGGGAGACGAAGGCCGAAAGAAGGTCCGCATGGCGGTGATTTGCCTGCTGTCGCGCGATGGACTGCTCCTGAGACTGCGTGATATCAAGTGTCCCGTGCACTGGTTACAGGTGAGTCCATCACCTAACTGATATCGTAGGGAGCTGCTAAGATTGCCGCCGATAGGGCACCGACGACACTCCATTTGGCAAAACAGTGCCAGCAGAGCAGATCAAACTTTTCACCTCGTCCCCTGACGCCAAACTTGTCATGATCGAGGGAGGAGCCCATTATCTGAATGCCACTAGTCCTAAGGAGGTCAATGCTGCCCTGCTGGAGATGGTGAACAAATATAAGTAATGGCGGCGAAATAGCATTCAATGGTGAGCAAGTATAACTGATGGCGTAAATAGCTTCAATAGATGATAATGATGGTTTCCCTCCTGTTTTTCCCCTTCACTTGCACGGATGACCGGCACCAGATATGGCATGTCGAGTTCTCAACTGCCGATAGTCCCCCCCACAAGCCACAGCACGACAGAGTTTACAACACGACAAGTGGAGCCACTATTAGACTGGACTCGTAAAAGATGACTATCCCAGTCACAGTAGACAGTATGCTAGTGCGGAGATTTCCCTGACTTGTGAGGAATCATCTCTGCAGGAGTGCAGGCTGCACTCTCCACTTTGCCACGCTTTATCCACTTGAAACGCGAAGATCGACTAGTCTGCAGCTATAACAGGCTAGATGACCCAACTGCAGACTCCAACGGCCCATGGACTTTTCTGGACTGTCGAATGAGCATCCTAAAAACGAATGGTAACTTTCCGCCAGTGTGGGGCGCCTCGTTAGCCTGGCTCACGATTTGTCGATAGCTCCGGTGGCTACCAGCCAAGTCATCTTGCGGAATCCGGAATCGAAGTATCATTCTATGGCGCTGAAAAATTCTAATTTCTATGCAGCTCATCCCTCAAAAGGAGTATGGACTAGAATCCGCCCTTTTGGCCATGGCCGAGGCCGAAAAGCATGCAGGTACGAGAAAAGCAGAGGTCATTCGAGGCATTGGCATATATGTTCTCGATCTTCCTGCTGCAGTAGAGCATCCACTGGAGTCTCTCATGTCGTGACCATTCAGAATGACAGAACACAGAAGTAACTTGCAACCATGGGTGACTGCGACCACAGCTTCGGTGACGGTGCTGGCCTTCGTCATGGTCTGTCTGCGGCTTCTGGCCCGATGGGAGAGGAAGCAGAAGTTGTGGTGGGATGACTGGATGATTATGTTCTCCATGGTACGTTTACTGCCTTTGACAAGGTATCTCAGCTAACATGCGTAGGGCTGGAACCTGATTGTCGTCGGCTTCATCTTTGCCATGGTCAAAGAAGGCATGGGCCTGCATGCCGACACCCTCCACGTCTCCAACCTGGTCATGATCGCCAAGTTCCTCGTCGTGGCCGAGATCCTCTATGTCTTCAATCTGGTCTGGACCAAAATCGCCATTCTCCTGATGTACTACCGTATCTTTCATTTCCCTTACTTCAAGCGCTGGGCGTACATCATCGGCACCTTTGTCATTCTTTGGGTCATCACCATCACTTTCTGTTTCATCTTCATCTGTGTTCCTGTCCAGAAGCTATGGTATCCTGATCTGCCCGGACACTGTATCAACCAAGTCGGGACCTGGATTGCCAACGCGGCTTCGACCATCATCACCGATCTGGTGATTCTCATTCTGCCTATGCCGCAAGTCTGGAAACTGCAGCTGCGGTTGTCTGAGAAATTGGCCTTGACCTTGGCGTTCAGTCTGGGATTCTTGTAAGTTGCTCCTACGTTGCTCACTGACCGTGACGCTTTCAAATGCTGATCGATACAGTGTCGTTTTTGCCTCGGCCTACCGGTTCACTGTCCTCTTCTCATACACCTCCGCCGACTCATCCTACACCCTCGCTCCAACAGTCGGCTGGACCGCCATCGAGATGTCCGCCGGGATCGTCTCCGCCTGTCTCCCCACCCTCCGTCCCGCCCTCCAAGCCATCGTCCGTCTGCTCGGCTTCCGAGGCGCCATGCCGGCCTTATTTCGCGGCTCATCGGCCCCCATGTCCAAGACCGGCCAGTCGAACCCCAGTCAGAACGGATTGGCGTCCCACGGACACAAAGGAAGCGCTATAGGCCATCCATCACATCACCGGCGTCATTCCTTCTATCAGATTCCCGATGAGGTGGACTCGAACGGTGTCCCCATGACGCCGGAGCAGCTGGATGCTTCCCTCCGGCCGGAGTATGATACCGGACATATGGTTACCAACGTGTTAGGCTCGAAGGGGAGGAACGTCGATAGCGCGAGCGATGAGATTCCTCTGCATGGCATCCGTGTACAAAAGGATTTTACGCAGATCAAGGAGTGACCATAGCGTCCCCAAATGTCTTTTACCTGCGGGCCAGCATGTCCTTCAGTACATGAGATCAACTCTTATACTAGAGCATCAATAGAATTTCCCTTCCTATGTCAATTATGTTTTTATGAAGCCAACCACTAGCCACTGCTGCTTTCCACCTATTCTTCCCCTGTTTGTCCTGATCATACAACCCATGCTTGATATGGTACCCGAACCGCTCAAATCCTCCTTGAGATGAGCCTTGCAGGTCTCATTCGCCTTCCATACTAGCTTGAGCTTCAAGACTCGATCGACCCTCTCTAGCGGAATCCCGCTTGTAAGTGGGAATGGGAAGAAGGCAAAGAAGACGCTCAATCCCGGGGTTTGGAGTAGTGCGGGGCTGAGTCGCTAGGTAGAGCTCACCTCACGTGGTATCAGATTTTGGTGTCGTATCAAGTTCAGCGCCTTTCTGCTTGGCGCATAAGCAAAATCTCCAGGCTGACGCGGGGTCGAATCCCATTCTCAAAGACGACCTCTGGGTACATTTTGAGAAAGAGATAGAAATTCATAATGGCGGAGCATTTGTTCCTTCCTGAGAACCCTCCGAGGCCCCTCCGGATTGAGTACTCCGGCCCGCTATATGATGGAGGCGATTGGGATACGTTTCCCACTCGCTCTGGCTGGCGAGACGAATCTGGGACAGAGAACTTCCCTCCGGGCGCTGTTCCATCGGAGTATCAAGCCGTGATGGAGTGCTGGCTCTACTTTGGCATGCTGCACTATGTGTTCGGTGACCGGCTGGACCAGTCTGACTTTCTTCTCCGTGAGAATGATCAGCAGTACATCACGACAAGACATCTGCAAAAATATGTCGAGGATGTTGAGGACTGGAAAAGCAACAAACGCGGGGCGCGATCCGTTGAAATTATTAACAAAGTCCTCGAGACTCTTTACAGATATAGGCCTTGGATACGCGAAAGAATGTCCTTCGCCATTCGGCTGGCGAGTCTTGCTCTCTGGAACATTGCGATCAAGCGAGATGGCCCCCAGCCCGACCCTCGCCGTTGCGGACTCTGGTTTCTCATGCCGGAAGAGACGGACCGAATGGTTAAGGAGGGATGGTGTCCCCTGGATGCACAGAAGTGTCACTATGCCGGTATTCAACTGGACACCCAGGCGTATCTGCTGCAATTGGTTCATACCAAAGCCAGCTGGAACGACAGGACGCATGAGTCTTGTAAGAAGACAGAATGTGTGGCGGACAATATAGATGAGAGCAGCTATGTCACTCGCCATGTCCAAGAAGATTGCAGCTGTTTGCCACTCAACGCAGACGTTGAACAGTTACATACAATTCTCCAGGGTGGAGGAATCCCTCTTGTGAAGATCACCCCTTCTGGTGAGGACGAGCTCGGTAATCAGCATTACAAGCTCAAAGTCGTGAAGAAACGTGCTGGCAAGCCATATGTAGCCATCTCGCACGTATGGGCTGATGGACTGGGCAACCCCCGGGGTAACTCTCTCCCACACTGCCAATTGGAATTTCTTTACAAACGAGCAAAGCTCCTCCTCCAAGAAAAGGAATATATTCCTTACTACGATGACAAGACATATGGCCCCCTGCACACTGGGGCTGTTCGATTTGCCCATTTTGCAGTCAATACAGCTCGGCGTGGAGACGATTCTGTACTGGTGTGGATCGATACATTGTGCATCCCACATCGAAGTGACGTTCGCAGTCTGGCAATTCAACGCATCCGTGATGTTTATAACAGTGGTCAGTGGGAGCGTTCCATGTTTTACCACTAAGCTGACTTTCCCAGCTTCTCGGACTCTGGTTCTTGATTCGGGGCTAATGCTGGTCGACTCGTGCTCGTCTAGCAAATTAGCAGTTTGCCTGAGAGTGCTCTACAGTTCAGGCTGGATTCGGCGGTTATGGACGCTCCAAGAAGCATTGGCCGCAAAGGAAAAGCTATATGTGCTTTTGTCCGACAAGGCAATCAACATTGGTACCATCCCCGACATGCTCCTGAAGAAGGTCGACCAAGGAGAAATGCCCATCTTTCAAGAGGGAATTGCCGAGATGGCCGCAGGTGCTTGGTACTCGTACTTTCAACACCCCGCCGACTATGCATCTATATTCGAGCGCTTTGTCCTCCTTGGTATAAACCAAGGTCAGGTCATTTCTCGAAACTGGTTCAATGTGGCTACGCGAGCCTCCAGCAAGGACCGTGATCGTCCGACCGTCCTGGCGGGTCTCCTGAACCTTGATGTCGGAAAGATCCTCAAGCTAAAGGAGGCCGATGAGCGCATGCGGAAGTTATATAGTATGCTGGATGAGTTTCCCCAAGACGTGCTGTTCCTCGATGGGCCACGGTTCGAAGAAGATGGAATCCGATGGGCGCCGAGGGTGTGTCGATTCGTTACGGGTGTGTTCTCCCAACTTACCCATGATTCCGGAAAGATCACGCATCGGGGGCTCCAGGTCACACTGTTTCCTTCACTGGTATTCCCATCTTGCAAGATGCTCGATCTGGACAAATTCCACCAATCTGATCTTGATCAAAGACGAAAGGATTTGGAGCAATGGGTTGATGAGTCCCAATTTGATCCGGACGGCCTTGCGACAGGCACAGAAGTCTTATGGCTAACCAAGACGATTCCAGTGGATCTCAGCTTGAAAGAGACGTATGGAATTATTGTGAAGCGACTTGATATGATGACCTGGTGTGCATTGGTGTCACTACAGGCAACTGAAGATGGAGTTCATTATGCGCGATATGTTAGCCCGGGATTCATGGAGCCTATTACTTTAAATATGTCAGAATTGCCTGAGGAAGGCTACCTGATGCGAGGCACTTGGGATGATGCACAAAGATGTGAATGGATTGTTTGTTAACCAGGGCATCTCCCTACACACCCCTGGGGTACCTAACTCCCTGACCAGGCACGCTTATAACCTTTTTACAGTAGAAGGCTAAATCAGTTTGACAATTTTTCTTTCTTGTCAAGTCTTTGGAGCTTCGCAGCGAACGCTACAGGAGCCAGGAAGGACAGGGCCGATCAATTGAAAGTTGATTGGATGCCGTGTCGCCTGGGCAAAGCGGTCGGGAAATCAAGCTTATTCCATCCCTATGCTCGAAATAGTATTATTGATCAACCGATGAGGTATCAAACTGTGTGACCCAGGGGCAAAATTGTCCGAATTTCACACGAAACTTGACCGAGCTCGTAACTAGCCCTTGCTTTGGAAGGCAGCAAGGCCACCACCGGACCAAACAACTCCACTAAACTCAATTGGGATGGCCATTTGAAATCATATAATGGTCACGTGGCTTTGGGCCTGTGCATGGATACCTCAGGTGTCAACCACAACTCGTGTATATTGATTGACATGAGCAGCTGAAAAGTCGGTAGCTGGAAACTTTGAATTAATCTATAGAAGAACCCTTGAGGGATGATTTTCTTCTCACTATTGAGATAGGCATCAAAGTCAGTCTGGGTTAAAGATCTGAGAAGGATACAAACTCGGAGGATGATGAGACTGTCTAGATATATATCCTTCTTGACAACACTGTGATGAAACAGTAGTGGACAATCACACCATAGGTTCCTCTAATTGTCAACTGATATGAATAATGATCCCAGAAAAGGTACCCGAAACTGATTAATCTGACTTTCTGTCTGGGGTAATGCGTGTGGAATCCGTTTTGCAAGAAGTAACCCCTCCTTGACTCTTAAATAAATGCCCAATCTCCTTGGCGTCTGACCTGATCGGGAAAATGGTCTGTTGTGCTCGTGTCAACTATCAGAATATATCGATCTAGCCAAGCACATTCGGCAAGATAACCACTAGAAAAGCAGGCTTAGAGCGCCAATACTTCGAGCCCCTCCTTTTAAGTCCATCTAATCCCTGCCGCTTCTCTTCAGCCGCACTTCAATCCGCCCATGAATTTCCCTTTAAAAGGAAGGGCCCTTCTGCGCCCGTCAGCATGGAGCGTGGGGGTCATATTTTGCACACCGCGACTGGCAAGTCGCTGATTTCAACATTACTATTGCAGGGGACCGGACTGCAACCCAACGGTGATGATACCGCTCGCTGCGACAGCCCTGTTCTAGAATTACGGCATAGGCCAAGTCCAGGAAAATGACGGTGCAAAATAATCAAATCCCCGCAATCTACGCGCGGGCGATCGAAAAGTACAAAGAAATTACCAAGGAGGATCTCGATGTCGCCTTCCTCTGCAAGCTCCAGAGCGTCGATGACCTGGCCAAAGAGATCGATGAGCGTAACAAATCCTTCAGCGAGTACCGCCACAAACGCGGTGTCATTTTTGATGCCATGCAGGCGGCACTCATTCCAGTGGAGCTGTTCGGCAATATGGCAGCCGGAGGCGCGTCGATGGTCTTCCCTCCCAGCAGTCTTGTTTTTGGGGCGGTGACCTACCTTGTGACGGCTGCCAAAGGAGTGTCAAGCTCCTACGACGCAATTGAGGATCTGATGGGAACACTGAAGGTGGGAGGTCCTCCGCTATTCGCTCATCCAGAAACCCATCTGATATGTGCAGGATTTCACCATCCGATTGAAAGCTTATGGTCAGGAGCAAATCTCCGAAGACCTCAGCGACAAGCTAAGCGACATTCTCACGACATTGGTGGAAATCTTCGCCCTTTCGACCAAGGCCATCAAGCGAGGTAGACTGCTCAAGTTCACTCGCAACATCCTTTTGGGCACCGACGACGCCATCAAAGCGGCAGTGGGTAAATTGGATAAGTTGACCAATGTCGAAGCGAGCCTTGTCGGCGCTGAAACCCTTACCGAGGCCAAACGGACAGGGCGCGTGGTGGACACACTCCAAACCACGGTCACCTCGACGAATGTCACAGTGCAGGAGACGGGAATGGCCGTCAATCAGATGACCGTGCAGGTCTCCGAGGTACATGAGATGCTGGGCAATCTATTGATCGCGGCGAACGACAAGGACCAAAGCCATGGGGAATCAGCCAAGTCACAACGCGATCTTGTGAGGAAGATTCTGCAACCATCCGCGACAGACTCAGCCCAGGACTGGTACGACAGGATCAGCAAAGCCCGCGTTCCTGGCACCGGAGATTGGATTAGGCGCGAAGACGTGTTCCAGGGCTGGTTAGATCAAGATCTCCCAGTCATGTTCATCTCTGGAAATCCTGGAGCTGGCAAATCCTATATTGCATCGAGCATTATTGCCTTCCTCAGAGACAAATACCCACAGGGAGTCCAGCATCCCTCACATGTCTCCATAGGGTACTTCTTCTTCAAGGATGACAACCCCGCCACAAGGTCATTCCACCAGGCCCTGCGGGATCTCGCCTACCAGATCAGCAGGAATGATCCGGCATATGAGAAGTACCTTGCGACCCTTGGAGATCATGGGAGCGCCAGCACTTTGGAAAGTGCGTGGCGGACCCTTTTTGTCAACTACTTCTTGAAGAAAGAATCAATCACGAGCAGCGTTTACGTCCTCTTCGATGCGGTCGATGAGGCCTTTGAGGATGAAAGACTGGTCTTCCTGCAGCTTGCCAAGGATATTTTTGACTCCCCCAATCGCGGCCGTCTGCAGTTGGCCATGGTTGGACGGCCGCATATCAGCGACCAGCTGACTGAAGCGCTCGAAACCAACGTTCCGACAATTTATGTGACAACACTGAAGAATTCTGCTGATATCGACCGATACATCAAAACCAGCATTCAGAAATCAGTGATCCTGCGACGCGTCTCACCAGCTCTACGAAAGGAGATAACCGAAAAACTGTCTGCAGGCGCCGAGGGCATGTTTCTCTGGGTGAACCTGATGCTGCAGGAGCTAGTCAAGAAGCGCAACGAATCCAGTATTCGTAAAAGCCTGGAGCAAGCGCCCAAGGGCTTGAAGGAGATGTTGCGCCATGTCCTCATGAGCTTCTCCGCCAGTCTAAACGACGAAGAGTTGGAATACCTCAACGAGCTCTTGCTGTGGGCCACCTGTGCCGTTCGTCCTCTGACCCTTGGCGAGGTGGAGGCAATCCTCGAGTTGAAGTCAGCCGAGGGAGATGGGATGATTTACCTCGAAGGTGCCCTTCGCAAGCAATTCGCTGCCTTCTTCAACCTCGACCGTGAGGATGGTCTGACCACAACGGAGCTCCAGACTATGGCCGACAGGATATGTGAGTCCGACGATGAAGATGTTGCGAAAGAGGATAGCGATGACCAGGACGCTTTCGAAGACGTCGAGAACATTGTCGACTTTGATTCGAACAAGAAGTCGACCACCGTGACCTTCAGCCATGCATCTCTGGGCGATTTTTTCCGTGACCCAAATGAGGGCAAGGTCTCTGCCGCGGAGGACAAACTGCCAGTTGGAGTCGTCTATAAAGATGCCAAAGCTCATGTCCTCAAGACGTGCCTCAAAATCCTCACCGATACCGAGTTCTGTAAGAAAGCTAGGGACGCTGGCCTCATGGAGAACTACGCCGCAAAAAATTGGGTGCAACACCTTCATTCAGTGCAGCCCTCGGAGACCTCACTCGAGGACAAGAAGACAATCGCCAGCATGCTGTCCAGGATGTTTGGTACGGAAGAGTACATGGCCAAATGGGTGCCAAAGAGAAGCTGGGTCTCGACAAGCGAGAACCTGAAAGCCATTCAGTGCTGGTGGGATGATCCCGAGATTGTCGAGTCGCTTGCAGTCAAGGAGGCCGAGTTCGTCCTTTCCGTCAAACAGGAACCTGTAGAAACCTTCCGACCCATAGCTGAGTTTAGCGCCAAGAAATGGTTGACTGAAGACGAGTGGTTACCTACCGCCCCGGCGGCTATGATTATCAGCTATCTCAAATGTCAAAGAGGGATCGACGAGGATTTTCTTTCTCGTTTTGCACCGACTGCTGCGGAGGTTGTCGAGGCCGCCGAATGGGCGCAGATCGAGAAGACATCCCGCTGGTACCAAAGGATAGGCGTCGTGCTGCGCCAGACCGGCCACGTAGATGAGGCTCTGGAGCATTTTAGGAAGGCAACCGCCATAGATTCGAACAACTGGATTGCCAAAGCTGGTATGGCCATAGCACACTCGAGTAGGAAGGAATGGGCAACGGCCATTGCGCTCGACGAGGAAGTAGTGGCCCTTTTGGAAAAGCAGCTCATTGTCGAGCTTGATCAGAAGAAAAGGCTAACTTCGCATCTGCACTTCACACTGGATCGCATGGCAACCTGCTATAAGGAGCTGGGGCAGGGAGAGAAGCATTATCTGACGACGAAGAACGCTCTTGCGGCCGGTCCCTACTGCGGTAAATGCGCATGTGCGCTCCTGCGCTACCAGAACGAAACGGGCCGGTTCGAAGAGACCATCTCTCTTGCGAGAGAATTCGCCGATGGACAAGTTCCTGATAAAGAGTACAATCGCCTGACCGAGTTTCTATGGCAGATGCCAAGTGAGGATGAGGAAGTTCTCGAGTACTTGGCCGTCGCTGGCCAGGCTATGAAAGAGCTCAACCTCATAGTTCATTCCTACCGCGACGCAGCCCGAGCAGCGCGAAAGTTGTCCATGACAGTTGTCGCGGCTCATTTAGATCTTTCGCTTGCGCGTATCTATTCCGAATACACACGAGAGGAAGACAAGGCGACGAAGCGGTGGGAAAAGATTCTTGACACGTATGGATCCGCCAAGGAAGAAGGACAGATTGGCTCGGCCAAGGTGACCGCCTCCTACAAGCTGGCTCAACTTTGGCTGTGCCATGCCATCGATGCCGGCGTGGGTTCCCCTGAGGCGAAGGAGTACGTCAGCCGACTGGAGCAGCTGGTAGCGCGGTACAAGACCGAGGACACGTCCGCTTTCTGGGTCGCGGCACGGGCTCGCGCGATATCTCTGGGACTGTGGTACCGTTTGACTGGCCGACACGATGAGGCGCGGGCTCTACTCGCTCCCTCCGTCAAACGGGCTATACAGATTTTATCCGACGATGACCCAGAGAACGACAGCGCAGGTTTGTATGATTTACAAAACGCTCTGCTCGCTTCCGGGGACGTCAAGAATGTGATTGCGATTGCCTATGCGCTCGCAGGATATGCGGATAAAATCGAGCAGGAGACTGAGGAAGGCGAGGGTTTCGAGTATTGGTACACTTGCGATGGACCTTGTCGAAAGTCGTTGAAAACGATGGAAGACATTTCGTTGTGCTCGATCTGCTTTGATACTGGCTTTTGCAAGGATTGCTCGGAGCTGCTGCGGACCGGAGCCATGCCATTCCAAAAGTGTAGGGCAACCCATGCAAAGGACTTTGTATATATTCCGCCTCGACCACAGAAGGTGGAGGCCAACCGAGTTCTGGTGGAAGGACAGGTTCTGACCTATGAGGAATGGCTCGGTCAGTTGAAGAAGGAATGGAAGGTGTAAGCGACAGTGCGACAGTAGTGGACATTACCAGCTTTGCCATGTTACAATAGCACGCATCCATTGAAGTATCGCCAGTAGGGAGGAGACGATGAGATGATGAGGATAATGAAATTACCTCAGAGTGAAAGTTGAGAGGGGAGAGAGAGAGGAAAGACATGAGAGATGAAGGAGAGAGTCAAGGGAGGGTGGCCCCAGAAGGAAAAAAACAACATGATGTCTGGTGGCCGGCCAGGGTTATCAGGCACCAACTGCTATGCACTTCTCTTCCTCACTTCTTCCCTTACGTCTTTCTCATTTCCTTCTCTTATTACCATTGGAATATTTCACTATACATCACCTGGATTCAAAATGTCTACATATACAAATCATCCAGCTGAGAGGCATCAAATCCTACATCCGAACCCCGCAAACTCGATGTTGCATGGCAAGATTCTCGCGACATCGTCACACTGGATCTCAAGGCGTCTGCGTGCTGAGCGACTCGAATCATACCTAACGATCTGTGGTGGCTGATGATCGAAACGGCCAAGTTGAGGTATGTAGATTGTAGATATCAACGCGTAGCATAGCCTCGGCACACAAATGAGCTTTTATTTCCTCACCGGGCAGTTAATCCCGTGTCTCCTCATCCATCAGTTCCACCGGTCGCATTTCATCACATCATCCTTGATACTAGACTTGATCCTCAAAACGAACATTTGTATTCATCTTAATTGCAAATATTCCTAAATTGACCATGTCTTCACCAAGCAAAGGAGAAAACAACCTTCCCATCCTCCTGGCTTCGATGCGACCAACGGTCCACCCGGAGACATTTGTCTTTCTCACCACAAGGGAGCGGATCGAAAGCCTCCCCCTTCAATTGCTGAAACCACAGATGCTATTCCAAGAAGACGAGGGATTGAGCATCATCACCACCAAAGATCTCGCCGAGTCCAATGGGTTCCGCGACTATACGTTTCCGTGCAAGAAGATCTCATTGGCGGTGCACTCCAGCCTGGAGGCCGTGGGACTCATTGCTGCAATCTCGTCGAAGCTGGCCAGTCATGGAATCAGTACCAATGTGGTCAGTGGGTATTTCCATGATCACGTCTTTGTGCCTCTAGGAAAGGAGAATGCTGCTTTGCAGGTCCTGCAGGACATGATGAAGGCAGCAGAGTCAATAATACAGAAATAAGCATGTCATTATTTGTCAATCTGATTTAAAGAGCCGATATCATAACCCAATTGAGTCTCCGTACTTGAATGACTGGTGATAGTGACGAGGCTGAATCTCGATCTGAGGCCAAGATCAGGCAGAAGTGAGGGGTGACTCACAAGGCTGTCTGCCAACCTGTTGCTCAGTGAATGACAGGGATAATTGTGATATGGGAACCAGTCAGAGTTATACTGTGAATGTCAAGGCTGATTTTCCACCAGGCACATTCACTGGTTTCAGGCTAGGGACCGCTGCCTGGTACCCATCACCTAGACATAAGAGTGGCCACTTCTCTCCTCCAGGATCAACGGGCTTTGCACAAACATCTATTCTATACCTAGGCTTCCAGGATGGATTATCAGGTCCCTTGTCAGGCCCCACCAGGTCGTCGTCGTTTTCGTCGTCACGTTCCTTCCGCATACAGTGAGTCGGAGGAAATAGACGTCATCATCAACAGCAACAAAGATACGGAAGACAACGCAGATGACACGGGCGAGACTGTCAAGTATGCTCCCCCAGGGACGATCTGCGAAGTTCACAACCTCTACCAGTCCAAACCCGATGAAAGCGGTCGCACCTCATGGACCAAGAAGAAGCCCGATGATCTTCCCAGCGCAGCTGAGAACTCCGAGTCAGCTCAGTATGCTCTCATTGTCCGCCATGTAAAGTGCTACGATGGTCGCAAATCTCTCAAAATCCACTCCATTGTCGTGCAGAGCGCGCGATTGAAGGAAGTTCTTGGAGACGTACTCGATGGCTATCCAGGGGTTACCATGACCTTGGAGCGAGTCGAATTCCGCAGTCCTTTCAAGCCTTTCGTTCATCGATGGGAGCGATTCGCCAGTGCCCGTGACCAGGAACTAGACTCGGGCACCAAATCGCACGTGGATCTACTGTACACCATCCTCGAAGAAGAGCTACGAGATACGATTGCCCGTAAAAATGACCTCCTGCTCAATGGCGTCATCACGCACGATCTCCTCTGGACCATCTTCGAGCCAGAAGATGAAATCTTCAGTATGGTCGGCGGTCGGCCCCGAGTCTTTCGTTTCAAATCAGGCGAGATCAATTGTCAGACTGGATCATTCGACCTTGAAGCTAAATACGTTGATTTCGACGGCGATGAGTTTGGATTTTGCGACGAGGACTTTGGAGTGCCGGGGTTTGGTGGCACCATGCCCATTACGGCACTTCCGGTATTCCCCCTGAGACATCACAGTGACCAAGTTTCCATTCGCGAGGCCCTGGTCGCACGTGGAAAGTTGTGGGAGCATTACAAGGGGTATCATTTCAAATATTACGAAGGCTTGGCCGTAGGTCAGTTCATGAGAAGGGAATTCAAGTTCAACATCAAAAGCCGCGTCATCATCGACGCTGAGGCGTACAACACCTTTAACCCAAACGAGTCTGTGTCTGTGTATCCTACCTGTGGAAAGGAACTCACAGACGAGCAGCGACTGCTGGCCACTCCCACCGTGCGTGGATATTCGCTCAAGGAGAAACGGTGGCTGGAGTTCAATCTCGACGGTGTCAAAGAGATCGTGTGGGACTCGCAGGCGTTTGACTCTCTGGTACTCCCGCATGGCCAACAGGATCTCAAGAGGCTGATTCTGGCCTTTGCCAAGGCGCAGTCCAAACAAGTGGATTCGTTCGATGACGTGGTTCAGGGCAAAGGACGAGGAATCATCATGCAACTGAGCGGGCCGCCGGGAGTGGGTAAGACTCTCACTGCGGAGAGCGTCGCCGAAGTCATGAAGGTGCCGCTGTATGTGATGAGCGCGGGAGATCTGGGGACGTCAGCCTCGAGCGTAGAGAATGCATTGAAAGATATCCTGCGCATGGTTCCCAAGTGGGGAGCGGTACTTCTGCTCGATGAAGCCGATGTTTTCATGGAAGCTCGCAACTCAACGGATTTGGTGAGGAATGAGTTGGTGTCGATCTTTCTACGCATGCTGGAGTATTATGAGGTGAGTCTCCCTTTTCGTTATCAAGCCCAATACGCTAAAACTTGCCATCTAGGGCATCCTCTTCCTGACTACCAACCGCGCTGAAAACATCGACCCCGCCTTTGAATCTCGAATTCACGTCTCCATCATCTACCCCGATTTGGATATGACTTCCCGTCGCCATATCTGGCAGCAGTTCCTGACCCGCACCGCAGGTACTGAGGTATTCTCCAATGAACAGCTGGAGACCTTGGCCGGAGTGTCGTTGAATGGCAGACAGATCAAGAACGTGCTCAAGACGGCCCATTTGCTGGCATGGTCGCAGGAGAAGCCGCTTGCTTATGAACATGTACAAACAGTACTCAAGCTTAGGAATGCTTCGTCGCCGGTTGCGAATGGGGTTTGAGGGGAAGTCATCCAGAGGCCTCGGCTGGAATTGGAGATGCGGGGAACTTCTCAGTGCCGACATAGCTAGCTTAATCGAATGTCAAATTGAACTTTCGAAGACGGTAGATCAACGCCCCCTTCGTAGACAGCTGCATGTGCAAGACTGCCTAGGTGGGGATGCCGACCCCCCCGCGTCGGAGGGAGTGGGGTATATACATTACGCAGGCTGCATCGGCCAGGATAACATCTCATTCTGGGTCAGAATCCATCACACACCTTATTGTGATATCAACCATGACGCGAACGAAAAGCAAAGACATTCTTCCTTGCTTGCTTGATGCACTGCCATCCGTGATAATCCCCGACGATGTCGACCTTGTATCTATCGCCAGTTCCTTTGCCGAACGTGTTGCGCGCTTGTCTGCATCCGATTTTACCGAGATCGCTATCTGGAGAGATTGCTTCGCACTGACTGGGACTCTGAGAACGTTTTATTCTGTGGGGGACGGTTGCCGAGGTCTATCGCAAGCGGTGCCTGGCGCGACAAGCCCAGTCGTTCTATCTCCAGACCGACAAAGCACATATTGTGCGTATTGGCCCATCGAGTAGCTGGATTGGTGTCCCTTTCAGCTTCGAGACCAATGCTAGTCCTGCTGCATGTTGCTCTGGGGTTCTCTCCTTGATCCCGTCTGTCTGGTGAGAATGGTGAGTATAGGATTTGGATGTTACAGATCGTGCTGGATCAATTCAGGGGGTATCCTAGTGTTGACACGCTCGACGCGACGACTCAAAGCCCCACTGGGTGTGATTCCACGACTCGCTTTGACTGTCTGATTGTCGGGGCAGGTCAATCCGCCCTCAACGCGGCCGGCCGACTGAAAGCATTAGGAGTGTCATATCTCGTAATAGACAAGAACCGACGTGTGGGTGACAACTGGCGCCTTCGATACGATTCCGCAAAATGTGTGTTTTCAGACTCTAATGGGAGAAAGCGGCTGATTTGAGACAGTACACACAATCCGAGAGTATGCCCACCTGCCCTTTGAGCGAAATCTTGCCCATGTCGACCACGAGTGGCTGACCAAGGATGATCTTGCGGAGGGATTCGCCACATGGGCTGACAAGTACAGGATCGTACGTTCACCACATGCGTCCTCTCTGGCTTCTGCTATTGGAAAAAGAATATATGGACATGCAGTGAGCTACAATCCGGGACGTGGGACGACTCGCGCAGGCAATGGACCTTGAAAGTCAAACAGGCCATAGCGGATTCCGAAGTTATCAAGACCATTACGTGCCGACATGTGGTGCTAGCCTCTGGTGGAGGATGCAACAAGCCACACAAGCCTTTTATTCCTGGGGAGGACAGATTCAGGGGAGTCGTCCTGCATTCGTTGAGCTATCGTAACGCATCGGACTGGAAAGGTCAACGAGGGGTTGTGGTTAGAACGGCCAACACCGGTGAGCAACCAAGAAAGCCATCACGGCATGTTGATGCTCACATTTAATAGCCCATGATATTGCTGAGGACATGCTTGACGCTGGCTTGGCATCGGTGACTATGATCCAACGCAGTCCAACATGTCAGTGAATTTTCCTCTTCCGTTTTCATTGTATTGACTTTTTAGATGTGCTTCCTCAGGAGTACTTGGCCAACGTCTGGAAACGTACTTGCTCCTTTACTTTGGGAAAGCTTCGGAAAGATAACTGACCCGAATAGAAATTATGAATGCTCATACACCAGTCGAGACATCCGATCGCACGCTGTCCGCGGGGCGGCCATTGGGCAGTTACCCGCCTCATCACCATGGCTGCCTTGAACAGCCAAGCAGAGGCTGAGCCCGAGCGATTCGCAGCACTGGAGCGAGCCGGCTTCAGAACGATACGCTACGGAGACCTCATTCCCCTTCTGAATGAGCGCTTCGGGGGTCATTACATGGATATTGGGACTTCGGCGAAGATAGCGCAGGGCTTGGTGAGTCACTTTCTAGGCAGTGCGAGATGGCGATGCTCATCGGTTCCAGATCAAGGTCAAGTCTGACAGCCGTCTCGTGTCGTACACTGAGGACGGTCTCATTTTCGAGGATGGTACCCATCTGCCGGCCGACGTGGTTGTCTATGCCACCGGGTTTACAGGGAACCTCCGTGACTCGGTGCGAGAATATTTTGGCGAGGAAATCTATGCGCAGGTGGGGGATTATTGGGGCATTAACCAGGAAGGCGAGATCAAGGGCGCTTATGTGCCCACTGGACGTATGTTTCTCGAAAGTAGCTGCGCTCCGTTCTGTAGATAGTTGACTGAGAGGAGTTCTATCAACTGTAGTGATGTTGCTCTCTATCAATGTGAATGGCTCAAGAGGAGAAAGTGGTGAGGCGGCTGAGGCCTGAGGCATCGGGCAGGCGACAGCACGCTAGCCCTTTTCGGGTAATATATCAACCTGAGGTTCTGGAGGATCGTCCCACCAATCAGAAGCTAGTATCCACGTGACTTGAGAAATTTGTCCCGGACTCGGGTGTCCTGGTCGCCAAGCGCGATCGTGGGCGGTTTGAGTTTGAACAGTGAGAAATTGATCTACAGTCTGGCAACAACTGGAACGAGAGGCAGGAAAGATGAAAGATATTCACCTCGGCCAGCTGTCCGATTTCAAGCAATCCCGCTATGTGATCCATCTTTCTGATGGCAAGCGGCTGGTGTTGTTCCGCCTGCCGACAATCGAGTCATCCAAAGGCAGCAGTCTCGCGGCCAATGAAACGGAGGATGGCTGGTGCTATTATGCCATGGAGGCCGAATGTCCTCATGCTGGAGGGCCTATGGAAGACTCCCACGTTGATATCGAGGATTCTGCTTACATTGCGTCGTGTCCGTGGCATGCGTACGATTTTAATGTTGAGACTGGGGTCTCGAGCGTGGGTATCAAAGCATGCACGTTTCCTGTGAAGATTGGGGATGGGCAGGTCGCCGTGATGTATCCAGGAGATGCTTTCCTGGTCCGGCTTGATCCTGTGAGCGAGAAGATCAAGCTGAAGAAAGGCCCTACCTCGGATCAAGCAACCGTACAACAGCTGCAACAGACGACACCGGCCAAGTACCTTGATGAGGATGCCACATTATGCGACTGGGCGGCTCACATCCTGAATACAGCAAATCATGAACACAAGGTCGAATTGACCGCTCACTTGTACGCTACGTTCACCGAAAGAGAGAAGACCTCTTCGCCCATGCCAATCGGCACTGGATTGGTCACGCCTCCTGATCGACCGCCGCGCGACGGCTTGGTGACTGTGGAACCTCGGTCGATGCCCCGCGCGGGAAAAGGTGGAACACCGAAAAGCCGCATTGCCATGCTGCACGCCCTGGCCAACATTGAACTTTGGGCGATCGATCTCGCCATCGACATCTGCATCCGGTTCGCAGCCTTCCAAACGCAGGCGCAAGCAGGAGACACTCCCCGGGAGCTCCCGCGAACCTATTTCCACGACTGGCTGAAGGTAGCCAACGACGAAGCCAAGCATTTCTCCCTACTTCGCACGCGAATGGAAGAGATGGGTTCCTACTTTGGTGCATTGCCCGTGCATCATGGTCTGTGGGATTCCGCAACGGCCACAGCTCATGACCTGCGAGCCCGGATTTCCGTCATTGCACTAGTACATGAGGCCCGCGGCCTCGACGTCAATCCCATGACGATCGACAAGTTCCGTCGGGCGGGGGACACAGAGAGTGTTGAGGCGCTGGAGATTATTCACAACGATGAGATTACCCATGTCACGACGGGCCATCGCTGGTTGACCTGGATCTGTCAGCAAGAAGGCACGGACCCAATCCAGGTGTTCCGCGCCAATGCACAGAAGCATTTCCGGGGGGCCTTGAAGGAACCGTTCAACCATGAGGCGAGGATGCAGGCCGGCCTGAATCGGCAATACTACGAGAATCTGACGGGACAGAGTGACATCGCCGTCAACTGAGAAACCCATAGATCTGCTGTTGCATCCTGGTCTATCTCAGCCTCTCCGCGTCAGTGAGTTCTACGGAATTGAGCGAGTCATGATCAGTCTAATTGATGAAGGACGGACTGTTCCTCGAAGCTTGAGGGCTTAAGTTCTATCCTGCAGATTGAAGGTGAATTTTTCAAAGTCAATCGCCCCAACACATTGTGCAAAACCGGGCCGCGCGGACATGCTTATCGCTCATCCCCGGATTGAACGAGCATTGGCCGGCATCAAATTCATTGTCTTACTCTGAACATGGGGCCGAGCACCGTGCGGGGAAAACAAGGAGTAAGCTGTTCTGGACGTGTGGCCTACTATATGACTCGGATCTATCGAATACCACGCAAGATCGATCTCCAAATCAGGGTAGCCCCGGGAGAGGATACGGGCGCAAAAATTGGGTCCGGTATCACTGATGTCTCACATGGCATAGAAGTTCCGTAGAACATTACCATAAGTGCGCCGTCGGTGAGACTAGTGTGCTGCGGAGAAACTGTGACTCTGTCTATTCATTGTCTTGCTTGAAGAGGAAAATGGGGTCTGTGGATATCTGTCAAGAGAGAATACCCAATCACCGAAATGGCCCGATATCCAAGCGTTCACCTGGAGGAACAGTTGTCAGCGCTAACGTTCATCCTGCCATGTATTCAGTTCTCGAGTCAGTCGCCTATTGCCGAGCCGGTCTAGAAGTGGAAGGCGCAGGGAAGATAGCTTAGAGCCTTGAGCTAGTTATTCTCGGATGTATCGGCATCTCTGGGGTTTTTTCTTTCTCTTTCATGTGGCTTCAGGAGCAGTCACCACACAACAAAGGGTAACCCAGAGATAATGCTCCTGAATCTGCAGAACCTGTCTTTTATGGAGGACAGAAACTCAATCTTGTTTCCTCATGCGTATTCCCCGAGTGATGGCCGTAATTCATGCGGATATCGGAAGTTTCCCACATTGTCTTTTCTGGGGACCCCAACTCCCGATTATTATTATCTCCTTCTAAACATACCAAGTTAGTATTAGCCGAGTCAACTCATGATTCATGTATTAGTCTTTTCCCGATGTCTATGATTGATAATCCATTCATCATTGGCAAAGACAGTCGTAAGCTCCAAGCCACCGCCACCAAAAACGCTTGGTTCTAGCTATCACTGCCCAGAAAGTATGCATTACCTATTTGTTTCTGATTTCATTTCTCTGTTGCAGTTATACTATGTGCTGGGCTTTCGTAAGCGAGCTCGGTGATACGTCCACTTTTCTCACATGCCTCTAGCCAGAATGACTGCTAGGCCAGAACGATAGGGCCTCGTCATTTTCCAACTTCTTGCATAAGGCGTATGGTCTACCACCGTTATTTATGCTCTCCGGAGCTAGCTCCCGTCAATTGAACAAGACCAACAAGCGCCATCTGAAGCCACTCGAGCCGTAGTGGGAGGCCTAATGCCGGTTCAAGGCAAGTCAGACACGCTAATCTAGTGCTGATTATCTCCGACATGAAGTAACTAAATAATTATGCACAGTGATACTCCTTGTCGTCCAGGTACCCGCTCGATGTATTAGGAAGATTCTACTGTCGCATTGGATGTCAGCTAGATGATGCCATCCCCAATCCAGTTCACCAGCCCGCCCCCCCTGCCGAATCCATTGCAAGACCTTGGTTCGGACATAGAGGACACACGGTATGATAGAAACCAGTAATGAACATCGAGCAAGCGTGTCATCTAGATCTCGGATGGCCATTACTGGACTTCCTGAGCCGATGATACTCCGGACCCAGCGTAACAATGCAACCCCAAAGACGGATGCTACTGTCTGCCTTCTAGCGTCTACTACTACAGACAACTAGTCATTTTATTTTCAAGCTCCAGGCCACGCGACTGGGGACGGATCCCCGCGTGCAGAGATATCACCCCGGACGGGTCCAGAGAAGCCACTGACCTATTAATACCTGACGGCCCTCGTTCTTATGACTGCAACACCCCTCGTCGAGCTTTGTTTCCGTCGTTGATTTCCCTCTCTGCATAGAGCTTCGCATCAAGATGGCTGTCAGTCAATCAGTCGTTGGCCGCGCCAACGCGGAGAAGCCTCATGGCCTAGTGGGTATGCTCAAGAACCCATACGTCTTCATGACCTGTTCCTTTGCCTCTCTGGGTTGTATTATGTACGGGTACGATCAGGGAGTCATGAGTCCCGTGCTGGTCATGGAGAACTTTAAGAACCATTTTCCTTATCTGATGGGCTCAACCATCCAGGGCTGGCTGGTTTCTGCTCTCGAATTGGGTGCCTGGGCGGGTGCTCTATTCAACGGATACTTGGCAGATCGTATCTCCCGCAAGTACTCCATGATGGTCGCCGTGGTTATCTTCACGCTGGGGTCCGGATTGCAGGCTGGTGCGCAGACTCCCGCGTACTTCTTTGCTGGTCGTATCATCGGCGGTGTGGGGATCGGCATGTTCAGTCATGTAAGCCTTATATCTCTTGGAATACCGGATATTCATCGCTCACTCTGCGGCATCTTAGGTTATTCCCCTCTATCAAGCCGAGATTGCTCCTCCTGAACTGAGAGGGTCGCTCGTATCGCTGCAGCAACTTTCCATCACCATCGGAACTTCCATTGCTTTCTGGCTGGACTACGGTAGTTCTACCCTTCTGTTGTTGCCTCGCTACCACGTCTAACAAACTACTGATAGGCATGCAATACGTCGGCGGCACGACCTGCAATCCTGAAGGCATTGACAACCCCTACCTGCCGGATGGCAGCTACAACGCCGCTCAGAACCATGGGCACACCTGTCTGGGCCAAAAGACCATTTCTTGGCGTCTACCACTGGCTTTGCAGATCCTCTTTGCATGGATCCTCTTTTTTGGAATGTTCTTCTTCCCCTTCTCCCCTCGATGGCTGATGACCAAGCACCGCGAAGAGGAAGCTGTCGCTGCCCTCTCCAAATTACGGCGACTGAGTCCCACAGATCCCTTGCTCAAGGCGGAGATTCTCGAAATCAAGGCGGCTGTTATGTTCGACGAGGAATCCGACCAGGAGGCGATTCGTGTAGGAGGGAGACTGGCACCATGGAAGGCTCTTTTCGCTCCCAACATGTTGAAACGTCTTGTCCTCGGCTGCGGTAAGCTTACTTCCTGCCTATGCAGTTGGCTTCCTAACGATCCTGGTCAATAGGAACAATGATCTGCCAGCAATTCACAGGTATCAACGCAGTTCTGTACTATGCCCCTCAGATCTTCGCTTCGTTTGGCTTCTCCTCAACCAAGACGACTCTCCTGGCCACCGGAGTGACCGGTATTCTGCAAATCACCTTCACGCTACCGGCCGTCCTCTTTCTGGACAAGTTCGGTCGCAAGACCTTCCTCATCGCCGGTGCAATCGGCATGTTCTGTTGCCACGTGGTTGTCGCTACCGTCGAAGGACTGTACGAGGATGACTGGAATAAGAACATGGGTCTGGACAAGGCTCAAGGATGGGTCGCCATTGCTTTTATCTGGCTGTTTGCTGTAAACTTTGCCTACTCCTGGGGTCTGTCTTCTTTTTCCGGTATGATTGCTCTAAACACTGACCGTACTAGGTCCCGTCGCGTGGGTTCTCGCGCAGGAGATATTCCCCAACAGTATGCGCTCCCGCGGCGTGTCTATTGTAGCATCGACCAACTGGATGTTCAACTTCATCATCGGTCTGACTACCAAGGACATGCTCAAATCGATGAAGTACGGCACATACATCTTCTTTGCCGTCTTCAGCGCCTTAGGCGGACTGTTTATCTGGAGGTTTGCTCCTGAGACCAAGGACAAGACACTAGAAGAGCTTGATGTTTACTTTGGAGGTTCGGAGGACAGTATTGCCGAGGCGGATCGGCTTCGAATGCTGCGTATTAATGAGCGCCTGGGGCTGGCTGGGGTGGAAAAGGTCGAGGATTTGGCGGACGAGAAGATGCCTGTTCACGACGAGGTTAGGGAGATGTAGAGTGAGGTGGAATTGTGGAACTTATGCGACCGGCAGGCTGATGAATATGGTACATAGTTGTGATTTCCTACAGATGGTGGGAATTCAGATCGATAGTCTATTGCATGGGGAGAGTTTTTAAGTTATTGGATTGATTACTGTGATCGTGTACTAGACTCTGCTGCATACCCCGCCAGTGGGGAGACGCCATTCTTTCAAGTTCCCGTAGGTTAAGAGTTGCTATATCTTGATCTGTCAACGAAGACCCATAGTCGAGTAGGAGGCAGCTGTTTCAGCTATGTGTTTGGCAACTACATACTCGTAGTCGTCGAGGACTCGCTCCACTGATCTGTCAGCGCTGCCGTCGATTCATCTTGCTTGCTATTCTCTCTTGGCCGTCCTCTGCCGAAGCTTGACTGCCTGAGAGCCTGTCTGAGGCCGTGTTTCTGCATCCTTGCTCCCCACAAACGCCACACTGAGAGAAGCTTGGATACAAACGTCATGACGAGTACTCCGATTGGCAAAGGATATGCAATGCTCGTCAGTTGTGGGCTTGTGTTGCTATCTAGATATGCACACACTCATGTGTTGACCTGCCCACTGCGCAGTTCCGTTCGCTCAGCGGTATGCAGTTCATCGATACTGGCTCAGCAATACCTTAGCCATACTCCGTCAGACACGCGTCCAGGAAGAGTCTTTAGCCAGAGAAGATGAGCTACTCGGCGTTTAAGCCTGCATGTGGTGATAGTCTCCGAGTTGGCCTTCCGGTTGTGGGGCTGTGGGATGGACTGTGGGGATGGAGATGGTTTCACCTGCTGACTATGGCAAATCCCCGAAGCTGTTTCTCGAGCAAGAAATGCTATGCGCCCGGAGGAGGTAAGATCATCCTGATATAGCTGGCTAGCTGCCATGTATCCACGTAAGCTGTGAGCTACCCCACAAATTAATATTGACGAGAATACTGGAGGCAGTTCAATGATTGCTCTTGACTCCGGACTTGGAGGAGGCCGGGGAAAGGGAGGTAGGCGCACGGGGAACCGTTGCTATAAAATGAGAGGTATTTCTTCATTCTTCTGTGTATATCGTCATTCTATTCTGCATCAATCACTAAGCTTCTCAATGCGTCTCTCTACCTGGGCCACCTTCACCGTGGGCCTTGCCGTTCTGGCCCATGCAGCGGCCCCCTCAACGCTCGAGGAGCTCTGTACTGTTTCCTATGCTCAAAAAGCATTGCCTCCCCCCGACTTCCTTCAGGGCATCACGGTTGATTCTGACTCTGTCACGGCCAACGTGGTGACCAAGAGCACGGTCAGCAGTATCGACTACCCTACGGCGACCATCGACTACTGCAATGTCACTCTGGCCTATTCGCACGATGGCATCGAGGGCGACCGAATCTTACTCCAAATCTGGCTACCAGCTCCTACCACCTTTCAGAACCGATGGCTGTCTACCGGAGGCGGCGGTTATGCCATCAATTCCGGGACGCGCATGCTCCCTGAGGGCATCATCTACGGCGCAGCGTCTGGACTGACGGACGGTGGGTTTGGGGGCTTCTCGGTCAATGCGGATAGCGCCATGCTGCTGGCCAACGGCACACTGAACTACGAGGCGCTGTACATGTTCGGCTACAAGGCTCACCGGGAACTTAGCTTGATTGGCAAGGCCTTTACGCGCAGCATCTACGGCATGGCCAACAGCGACAAGCTTTACTCCTACTATCATGGATGCTCCGAGGGGGGCCGTGAGGGCTGGAGCCAAGTGCAGCGCTATGGTGACGAGTGGGATGGGGCAATTATTGGGGCTCCAGCGTTTCGCTGGTCGTTCCAGCAGACTCAGCATCTCTTCTCAAACATCGTTGAAAAGACTCTTGACTACTATCCCCCGCCCTGCGAGCTGGAGAAGATTGTGAATGAGACTATCAGCGCATGTGATCCCTTGGACGGCAGGACCGATGGCGTGGTGGCCAGAACAGACCTCTGCCTGCTTCATTTTGACCTTAAAGCGGTCATTGGCAAGACGTACTCATGTGCCGCTTCTGGGGCCGCACCGGCCCAGAGTGGCACTGTTTCAGCCAAGGCAGTCGAGGTCGCCAAAACTATCATCAACGGATTGCATGACTCTCAGGGTCGTCGTGTGTACTTCTCTTACCAGCCCAGCGCCGCCTTCGACGATGCTCAGACGCAGTATAACCCTGACACCGGCAAGTGGGAGCTGTCCATCAACCAACTCGGGGGTGAGTACATTGCACTGCTGGTGAACAAGAATGACACCACTCTGGACAGCCTGGCCGGGGTCACCTACGATACGTTGAAAGACTGGATGATCTCGGGCATGCAGGAGTACTACAGCACCCTCCAGACTACCTGGCCTGATCTAACACCCTTCCACCAGGCTGGCGGCAAGGTGATTCACTACCATGGCGACGCTGACTTCAGCATCCCCACTGCTTCGTCGGTCCGCTACTGGGAGTCGGTCCGGAGCACCATGTACGGCAACCTGTCGTACAAAGCTGGTGCGAATGCTTTGAATGAATGGTACCGTTTGTACACCGTGCCAGGTGCCGGCCACTGCTCGACCAATGATGCCATGCCCAATGGCCCATGGCCCCAGACCAATCTCGCTGCCATGATTGATTGGGTTGAAAAGGAGGTGACGCCGGTGACTCTGAATGCGACAGTACTTCAGGGCGAGTATGAAGGCGAGAACCAGCAGCTGTGCGCGTGGCCTTTGCGTCCTCTGTGGAAGAACAACGGAAAGACTATGGACTGTGTCTATGACCAGGCTTCCATCGACAGCTGGCACTATGACTTGGATGCAGTTCCCATGCCTGTATATTAGCATTCACTGTAGGAAAGTGTCTGTATATGAGTACGAGTGGTAGCTTTCGATGGGATATCAATTGATTCGTCTTCTATAGTCTACTGCCGTGAAAATTCCGAAAAGTAGTTGTCTAAGCCTGCCACCCCGTCTAGACCTCCTATCCACGCCACATGTTGATCTGGCCGACAGAGCACCAAGCAACCTAGGTTTCTGTCGATGCCATAGCCCGCGTATGCTTTGCCCGAGTCTGGACCGTATACACCATCATCGGCAAATGTCTTCCAGTAGTCCCACCCCAACTCGTCATCAAACGGATGAAAGATGTCCGGGAGATCCAGGAGGTTGATGGTCGTCCTCGGACTTGCATGGACCAGGAGGGTCTCGAGTGGAGGACCATGACGTCGTGAGTTTTGAGTTTGTTGTCGATGTGCCAAGTGAGAACGTTGACTGAAGCTCTCAGCAAACGAAGTGAGTCTTTTCCACGCGTCTGGCTGTCGCAAGTCGCCAGAGAAAACAATCAGCCGCCAGGAGCCGTTGCTGGGAAGCAGGTTCAATAGGTGAATGGTTGATCCGTCGGCTTGGTTGACCACCGGGAATGACGGTATACGCATCCCGACTGCGATATTCTTCGCCAGCGCTCTGTCTCCGCTCTTTTCATTACTGGCAACGAGCATATTTGGCGCATACGTGATTTTCACACCAGCCATAAAACCGGCATACTCGTCTCGGACTTGATCGACTTCCTCCGCGTCCTTGGCCTCGTGCTCGTATGCGTGCACCAGGACGGAGTCCATCTTCATGAGTTCTTCGGCGACTGGCCGTCGTTCGGATTCGTATGTGTCAAGGATTATGGGGTCTGCCACTCCGGTGATGACTGATCCGAGCTTCCAGACGAGATTGTAGGTATCTTGCATGGACACATTCATGCCTTGACCCGCTTTGGGGGAGTGGGTATGCGCGGCATCACCGGCGAGGAAAATCCTACACTTATGAGCAGGCTGACCGAAAGTAGCTCAAGATGCTTACCGGTCCTTGATCCTGTATTTCTTGACTAGTCGTTGTCCAATCTTCAACCGTCAGCGTCTATTGTCGTCATGGGTAGTGGGTGATCCTACCGGGTATACGGACCACCAGTCGCAATGTCTGTAGGATAGCGTGTACGGACTCATCCACTTTTCTGCAGCTTCGATGAGTGCTCTGGGAGTGTCCTCCGAGTGGTCCTGTGCCATTTGCTCGAGCTGTTTATCGCCCTTGACCTGGATATACAGTCTGACCAGACGATTTTCCCGCGGCGCTGTCATGATGCTGCCATGGCCAGGACACTGGATTGCGCAGGACTGGCGAATGTCGGCTACAACTGTCAATAGGCGAACGTTCTTGTAGATGTGAGAGACGCTTACGAAAGTCGGTGATAGGAACAATGTCTATGACTCCCCAGGTAGAATGCTCCGAGTGGCTCTCCATAGGAACCTCCAGCTGAGTCCTGGTCCAGCTTTGGGCGCCATCACAAGCTATCACATAGCGAGTGTGTATTGTCTCTGCCTGTTCGGCTGTATCGTTCTCGCTGGCGGTTTTTGTGACTCCCACTGCTACCGGAAACTCGTCATCGCCTTCGAGATTTTGCGGACACACACTCAATTTCTCGGCTCGAGTGTTCCACTCCACCGTTATGCGATCGATCTTGGAGAGATAATCCAGCAGTATCTGTTCGATTCCTCCCTGGTTGAACAGCATCTGGCCAAATTGGGAAAGACTACCCGGTTGTGAGCGCAGCCGTTTCTGTCGCTCGATTTTACCGGTGTCCTTATTGGGGCCCTGTAATGCGTTAACTTCGTCCATAAAGATCCTCTTCGAGTGTTCCCCTACCCAATAGCACATTTCCACGTCAGGAACACCCTGTCTGACGATGGGATCAACGAGGCCGAAGCTATTAAAGATTTCCAGTGTACGACTATGGATTCCATCTGCGTGACCCGTGGTTGTTGGACCGCTCTTCTGATCAATGATGCGCGTGGACATGTTGTAATGAGAGGCCCAGCAGGCGGCCATCAGACCTGCCGGGCCTGCGCCGACAATTAACAGATCTGTAGTATGCGAAGGCATATGGACAGAAACAGAGAAATATGTACAGAAGTCACGCTGTGCAAATATACAGAATCATATCTTCAATTATTATGTATGATTAGTGTTGTTCTACTAAATCTACTGGTCTGCCCTGCTTCTTATTCTGCCCTGACCAATGACGTCATTATGAAGCCTCTATTCACTTATATTGAAGAAGATTTCAGGAACAGCAGACCTGCAGGAGAAATCAGGAAATCAGCTAGAAATCAAGGAATCCACAGCAATTGCAACACTTACTGTAATCCGCGCCTGAGTCCCAACAATCCACCAGCTTCAGTCCGGCCTTCTGACACATCTCATCTCGATCCTCCGCATCATACTTGTGGCTCTTCACTGCCAGGAGTTTCTTCCCTGAAGAGATCATGTTCCCTGCCAGGTGGACATCGCTGCGAGGAATGTAGTACTGATTATGACTGCCATTCTCTGTATCCCAGACGCCCTTGACATCCCACTGGTCGAGATCGAAAGCTTCGTGGCCCAGGATCTCATTGGCTCGCACTAATCCATTCTTGATGAATTTGCGATTGATGCCGTCTGGATCATTGTAAGCGGATAGGACTCGTGCTTCCTGCTTACAGCCGTCCAGTCCGACCAAGAAAGACGGTTCGTTGTCTGCGCACCCCGAACAAAAGCTGGACAGAAAGGCAGGTGTCTCCGCTCGCGGCAAGCTTCCAAGGGTAGATCCAAGCGACAGCAGAGTCTTTGGACGGGACTTGATTTCGAGTCGCTTCAGCCATTCGCGCCCATCGTCGTAGGTTCCGAAGAGACCAAAACATCGCACATGCCGGAATCGTCCCGGGGGGACCAGACTGAGTGTCCGTTGGAGTTCGGGATAGGACAGGTCCAGAGCGAAGTAATCCACCTCGCGACCCAGTTCGTCAAGGGCCTCGAGTAAGATGCGGATCTTGCGGAGGTTACTGAGCCAGTGTCAAACGCATCGTTGGAATATTGGAACAATATCATGCTCACCCACTGCCCAGTTCTACCAGCATACTCCCAGAGGGGATATGCTCTGCGATCCGATACTTGTGTCTCTCCAGTAGTCCAATTTCCTCGTTCGTCAAGTAGTATGATGGAGTGTAAGTGACCTCTTCAAAGTACCGTAGTCCTTTCTCGTCCCAGAGCAGCAGATCGGGCATTGCAGCCTCTCCATCCTCATGGCAAGCAGACCGGATGCTTTGTTCGAGGGATTCTTTCAGCTGGACGTCTTCCTTGTCGGACCGGATATCGATGATGTTGTTTGCAACAGGCGAATTCGTGATAGGCTGGACCCAGTTGTGCCTGACATGCAGTCGAGGAGTGACGACGTTTTCAAACATAGCTCATGCAATATGTACACGGTCAATCTTTATGCAGAACTGTAATCGGCAGTGTCTCATGGATCATGAAACGGAGTCTCCCATATTTATTTTCATGAACACTGATCGATAATATATTAATTGAGGCATTTTGATGGTTTCATTCCAGTTGTGAACAGTACATGACGCAATCATGGCAGTTCATCTAAAAGCGTCAGTATCAACCGGAGTATGTCATGGTGACAGTCTCAAGTACGTTATCTGCTTTCATCCGCAGTGGAGAATTTCCTGGCATATGATACGTGGATATCTATTCAATTAACTCCAGGCAAGGTACAACGTCCATAGACTTGCCAATCGACCGGTTCGATGGTTTGGGTGGACCAACGTAGTAACAGCCACTGTGATATAAGCACATCTGTTAGCCAACTAATTATCTGAGCTGCTTTTTAACCTATTAGGAACTTGGTGATTTGGTGAATAGAGGAGAACTATGGCCTTAATGTATAGAGCCACTAGTCCTCTTTTAGAATGTGATGGTTTCTGCAAGTAGGTTGAATTGGTCAGGGTATCTCTCTGCAAGGGGTTTCATTATGAATCCCCTGCTTCGGAGCAATTCACTGCCCGACCCAATCTCTTCCAATCGCCGATTGGAAGATCCTGCAGGAAGTGGCAGAACATCTCCTACGCTTCCCATCCCGGGGACTACACATGTCTGATAAAAGGGCTCTTTTAGTACGGTAAAATCTTGTTACTCCAAGTACACTTTCCTACCCAGAAGAAGAGCATTCCAGCATTGATCATCTGTGAAAGATGAAAACGACACACGGACTGCCTCTCGACAATCCCACAATTTCTGGACTCGTGGAACCTCCACGGCGCTCCGGTTATTCGTCTGCGGAGTATTCATATATCTGAAACAAAATCACCTCAGCCACCAAAGCTTCTTACCCTCAGGAAGTCGAGTCAATGGAAACCGGCAAATACGATTCGATCTCCGCTCTCGCTGAGGATGGTTATTTTCTAATTAAGGCTAAACCCTCGGGAGCAAGGTCTACTGTCTCCTGGTGCTGCGCGCCGCCTTCTGCAAAACTGCAATGCCGGACCGGCGGGCCGAATCTGGGCTTCAAATATGCTGTCCACGTCTGTCCTCTAACGCCGGTGAGGACTGACCTGGAGACATAAATTCTACCCATTTCCTGTGTGCGCTCTTCAAAGCAACATCGCTTTGCTCGAATTCCACCATGAAAGTACAGACTATACTTGCCTCCCTAGGGCTCGTGGCCTCGGCTTCAGCGTATCTGGCCACAACGACAGTAGGTTTTGCTCCACGGTATGAACCAGAGCATGACTAACCAGAGGCAGCGATACTATGACGGACAGGAAGGAGCTTGTGGCTGTGGAACATCATCTGGTGCATACTCTTGGCAGGTAAAGGCTAACACACAGCTGTTGAGAAATTGCGCTGACATTTAATTTATAGCTCGGCATCAGTAATGGAGTTTACACCGCCGCGGGCTCTCAGGCCCTCTTTGATACCGCTGGCGCCTCATGGTGCGGTGCAGGATGCGGCAAGTGCTATAACCTGACATCAACCGGCAATTCTCCCTGCAGCGGCTGTGGAACTGGAGGGGTCACCGGGGAGAGTATCATCGTCATGGTCACCAATCTCTGTCCCTATAACGGCAATCAGCAATGGTGCCCTCAGGTTGGTGGCACAAACCAGTATGGATACAGCTACCACTTCGATATCACGGCCCAGAGTGAAGTTTTCGGCGACAATGTGGTAGTCAACTTTGAGCCGGTTGCTTGTCCTGGTCAGGCTACCTCCGATTGGGAGACCTGTGTCTGTTATGGCAAGACAGCGACCGATGTCACTCCAGAGGGACTGACACCAGGAGGCGGCAACCCTCCACCACCGACGTCGACAACCACCACTACCACCACTGGTGGAGCGACTCAGACGCTGTATGGACAGTGTGGTGGCAGCGGCTGGACTGGTCCAACTGCCTGTGCTTCCGGAGCCACGTGTAAGGAGCTGAATCCGTATTATTCTCAGTGTCTCTCGTAGGAGGAATATTGTAATAATATACTGCCCTTGATATTGCTTTGGGCTGTTCTGTGTGATAGTTGCAAGAAGCTCCTCTTCATTGCGTCAGATGTCACATCAATGGCACACTGTTTTGTGGCTGTTCAATTTGTTACGGATTGTCTTGGGCGGAAATTGGATTGTAAGCGAATTGAACATGAACTAGACCAGTCCATTATTGGTAAGAAGCAATCGCAACGGAAAAGTAATATGCATAAGCATTAGTAGCCATGCATGATCTTCTAGCCTTGGTAATGGATCGACGTACGCGAGTGGAATACGAGGAATGATGCATATAACCTGAGACTTGCGAAAGCCAATCGTCAAGCCATTCACAGCACGTGTGCATGACGAACCAATCACATTATCAGAGCCTAATTCTTCCGTCGCTAGATCGATAGATAGGGCTATTCATGGGCTCTCGACATAGATCTAGACTAGAATAAGTGCAACAAGGTTACATCGCATCTGTAAGATGGACCCTGAGATAGTATAAAATGCGGACCGATCCGACCAAAAGTCCTCTCTCACTCCTCATCCAACTTCATCGCAATGCATGCCAAAACCATCTTTGCCTTAGGCCTCATCGGCGTCGCTGTTGCAGCAGCCAAGCCTACTGTCTACCTCATCCGTCATGGTGAGAAGCCCAGCGATGGAGGTAACGGTCTAAGTGCTCAGGGCCTGGAGCGCGCGCAATGCCTTCGCACCGTCTTTGGCGCCTCTTCAAGCTACGACATTGGATATATCATGGCTCAAACGCCCAAGAGTGGTATGAGGGTCGGGTCATTTTGAAAGAGCTTCGGCTAACCTATAATCGAGATGGCACACGTGCGCGTCCCTACGAGACAGTAGAGCCTCTTGCGGAAGACCTGGGGCTGACTGTGGACACGTCCTGTGATCGCGATGATCCCAAGTGTGTCAGAGATGTGGTGGAGGGTTACACCGGCTCGGGCAATATTCTCATTTGCTGGGAACACGACGCCTTGACGGATATCGTCGACAAGTTGGGCGACGACGATGCCCCATCATATCCTGATGACCGGTCAGTCTTCCTTGAATACCAGAATTGATGACACTGGCTGAGCAATCTCAGGTTCGACTTGATTTGGACCGATCCCTATCCCTACTCGGAGATCACGGCACAGACCAGCGAGCAATGTCCGGGCTTGGATGATTAGAATGGTTTCGCTGTCTTGCTCTGACTTTCATAGAGCTAGCAGTAGCGATCAAGGCAGTTATAGACAGCTCTTCCCGTATTAGATCTTATTTGGACAAGCCTCATTGGCATCATGCAATAAATAAATGCATAGGATGCGACTAGACCTCCGTATATATATATCTTGTCTACGAAAGTACACTCGCCAGCGATCTACCGAGAGCAACCAGTGGTTTGTTATGTTGAACATGTCATTCTCTATAGATTCATGTTTCAGTTGCCCATGAAAGCAAACAATCAATTAATATCCCTGATTAACGATGCGCCTTGCTCTCAGGATATTCTTCCGTAGGAATCTGCTTAGGTAAATGGCAACTAGTATCATGGTAATCAAGCCTATATGTTTACTGGTCATCATTAGTAATTAAGCTTGGGGATCAGATAAGTAGACTAGCAAGGTACACACGGTCTCGTGGTTAAGGAAATGAGGACAGCTCAGTATCTGAGGACGCATCATCGTGGCATGGCCCATAAGCTCCATTGGCTGTAGCCTGGATCCATAAAGGGGGTACGGAGTACAGTACGTACCGTGTAGGTCCCTAATAATGAGTCCTGCAGTTTCACATCTGCTAAAAAAAGACCGACTTTGCTTAGCCCAATGCTAAGACCAATAGTCACCCTTTACCATGAGCTGTCATGATTGTATTGGGCAGTCTGCAGTGGAGAGCCCCGCCTCGAAAGCTTACATTATGAGCCAAGACTCCATATGAGACGATAGTCTATCCACACCAGGAGCGCCATTTGGTACTCCTAATCTAGACAGTATGAGACAATTATCGTAATCATCAGCCACAGGAGGGGCATTCCCTTTTACCCCGCCATGAGCTGAAAGATTGGCCTATTTAAACCGTTGTCCATCCCCTCTCTTCCCAATTTTTGTTCGGTGTCTCTCTTCATCACGACTTTCTGAACTGAGCTTTCTAATTTCATTCCAATCCCTATAAACTTGACATCATGGGCTGGTTCGGTATTGCCCTCTATCTATGGTACCCCTACTCGTAATGAGAAGATCACTGTTGACTAACCTTGTATACTTTTGCAGATGACAACAGTGACCAGGCTCAGGCCTACGACCAATACCAGAACTACGCCGGAAACGAGCAGCACCAGGCCAAACTAAGCCATGAGCTGATTGCTGGCGCTGCCTCCTATGAGGCTATGAAGGCTTACGAGAACCACGTTGCTGAGAACGGTTCGTTACGTCCTGTCGCATAATAGGAAGGATGGATTAGTCTGGCACAGGTACTGATCGCCATACAGGTCAGCCTGACAGCCATGAGAAGGCCAAGGAGATTCTTGCTGGATTTGCCGGTGCTTTCATTGACCGTGAGGTTGAGACGAGGGGCCTTGACTTCATTGACCGGGAGGAGGCCAAGAGACGTGCTGAGCGTCAACTTGCCGACGCTTCCGCTCAGGATTACAACTACTAGTTGTATCCGCTACAGAATCAGATAGCATCAATTAATATACTCTAAATTAAACATAATCTGCTTCATTACCTGTAAGAAAAACAAATAATGGGATGCCTCGATCATTACCATGTTGGATATCAGATACCAGTAACAGCTGTACCTCGGTGCAATTTAGACATTAATGAGCTTCACCCGTGCCCGACCAACATGAGCCACCTCCAGCACCTTGGCAGTCTCGATCTGGACCGGAGGTGTGGGTTCTGGATAGTGCTTGATTCTCGCTTCATCCTGAATGACGCCTGCTCGATCCAGGAAATTACGGGCTCGGACAAAAGGATCCAATTTCCAGTAATTAACGCGAAGTTGCTCCATCACCTCCAAACGGCGCGACTTGACGGCCGCAGCCTCTTCTTGGCTGTCGACTCTCGTCGCCTCGATCCACTGGGATGTAAGATAGAGAAATTCCTCGCTGATATGCTGCCGCTCGGCCAGTAACGCATCGCGCGCTTCGTCGTCCTCCATCAAGTGGTTCTCGTCCGTTTCGGGTTCGATGTATTCATACTCCCAGTCCTCTTCACCTCCAAGCTCGCTCACGATCTGACTGGGATGGATGAATTGTGCGAGGTCTTCCACAGTCTTGGTGAAGTGGATTTTCGCCACAATGTCTGGGTCAATCCAGCCTTTTATGATCTTCCATATCCCTGTAGGCTCTGTTAGTGATGAGCTATGGAGGTAAACGAAATGGCCAGCACACCTGCGAAAATACGGGGGGCATTGTGGATGAGCAAAACACCCAAGGACTCGGGATAATATATTTCAAAACATCGGATGATGAACTTTACAGGGGCGTACTCCTATTAGATAGATCGTCAGTGGTAATTCTCCCGAGCACGACGGCAACTCACCATATTTGCGAGAGTAAAGCCAGTCATGTCAAAAATGACACACTACAGCCACTATGTCAGTACTCCGCATCCAACGACTTGGGTGGCACATACCGCTGTCTCCGCAGGGGGCTCGATAATAAGCCGCACCGACTCCATGATATGTGTGATGTATCGGTTCATCGCTTCTTCGGACTGACCATCCGGTCGATGCAACCGCACTCGCACCACAGACACGGGCCGGCCTAGTCGATCAACCCCGTGAACATAGTGCTTTCCCATCTGCAACTGTCTGAGAAACCCACTCGCCACTTGCGCGTCGGCACTCGATGGTTCCTGCGACTGGTGAAGCGCAAAAAGCTCGCCCTGTGGCAGCAGACGGTCATCGACATGCATTTCCTTTATTCGCCACTGCAAAGCTTTCAGAATCAGGATAAATGCCTTGCTGACGTTCCACTTGCAGAAACGTAGATATCGCAGCATCCATCCATCCGGAGGTTCGTGTTTGCTCGCCGTGAGTATGCCCCAGCGGACATCGTCTGGGCTCAGGGAGGTCAAGGACTTTGCGACAGATCGGCTCTCAGACGCGGTCATACCGATGCTGCGCAGACTCTGGACTAGTGGGCTTGAACTTGCTGAAAAGGACGTCGTGCTAGTCCTGCGCAACAGGATCGAATCAGTCCGAGTCCGCAGCGAGTTTCTGCGCGCAAATGACGATATCGAAGCTGATCTATTCCGTTCCGCACTGTTGACCCTGAAGAGTTGTTCGAGGTCTCTGAAAGAGGCCTCATCTTCAATATAGAGAACCAAGGACCAGAGCTGCTGCAAGCATCTCTCCTGTTCCTTGGACAGATTTCCCAGGAACCCCGGAGGGATATTGCTTGGGTCTGGAACCATTTGAGTAGAACAATCACTGTTACATGGAACGGGTTCGGACCCGCGCAGGGATACGCAGAGGTTTGCGCATGTCTGCCATTACTCTTAACAGTGTACGCTGCTGCATAAGCGCCCTTCAGATGCCAGGAGGCGGTGCTGGCGCTTTTCCCCGCACCGCAACATTTTCCCTCCTCGGCTCCCGCTCAGCAGCTTCGACCCTGGCCGTCAGGGCGTCTGATTGGCCTTGGTTCTGGATCGACGGGCCGCTGGAGAACCGATCAGTGAATGGGCCAATCATGTCTTGTATCGGTAATTGCCTGCGGCGATTGCGGCACTGAAGAGCATTACGTCTCTAATTGGCCAAAGAGTGTTTCATGAGAGCTATCTCGCATGATGTCATACAGCAGTCACAGTGGTCTTCGAAGTGTACCTGTTAGGTAGAGGCATTACCCGATGTAGAAATAAGTAGATCAGTATTTCAAGTCATATAATGCTGTAGGCAGTGACAGCTGTAATTTACGATACCAAGCAGAAGAATATCCAGGATAATTATTGGGTTCGATTGATCATTTCGATCTAAACGCATTGCTAAAATACACAATCCCCGAATCCTTTCGAGACTTGAAAAAAGGGAAAGCCTGACTCGTGCATATATGTACAAGGAAGATTCAGGAAGTACTTCTTAGCACTCCGATCATTTGGCCTCCTTCTTAGCCTCTTCGGCAAGGTTCTCGGCCTGCTTGGTTCTCTCCGACAAGACACCCTGGATATCATTGAGGGTATCCTTGAGAATCTTCTCCGCCTCTGGACCCTTCTTCTGCGCAATCGTCTGGAGTGACTGCAGCTGAGAGAGAACGTTTGAACCTCCTGGCAATTTCTCTGCCAGATTGTCAAGGTTGAAACCACTCTTCTTGGCTTGATCAACAGTCTTGTTGATGTATCCCTCCAGGTTTCCTAGGTTGCCCGAAGTCGCGCCTTCCTTGATTAGACCCCATAGCTCCCCAAAGTTGCCCTTTCTCAGTGCATCGCTGTTTTTCTCGACAAGTTCCTTGACCTTGGGGTTCTTCTCAAGGTAGGGCTTAACCTCTTCCATACCTTTCTGCCATGCCTCATCACCGAGCTTCTGGAGCTTCTCCCTCTTCTCCTGGGCCAGCCTTTGAATCTTCATCACAGTCTCAGGATTAATACCGGTAGACATGATGTCCTTCACTTGCTGCCACGTTCTGTCGACCTCCTCTTTCGCCTGCGGACCATAGGCATTGCCCATCTCCTTGAGCTGATCTAAGCTGCCACCGACCTTTTCCTTGATCTCGGGATGGTTGTCAAGGATGTCTTCTGCAGACTCGCCGGCCAGTTCAAACAGACGCTTGAAGTGCTCTTGTAAGATGTCCTTTATCTTGACAGCGGTGTTCACATCAAGACTGCCTTTCTTTGTGGCTTCACGCAAGTCTTTGTATGCATCGCTGACAATCTCATTGAATTCCTTCCCATGCTTGCGCTTGATCTCCTCGAGGTCGTCAAACGCCTGGTCGATATAGGGCTTGGCGCCGGGGATCCACGATGCATAGCTTTTCGCCGTATCTCTCAGCCAACCAAAGGCCTGGTCTGGATCAGGAGTCTTCTCAGCGACTGTCTTCTTTGCTTCGTTGTAGTATTTTTGTGTCTGGTTTGCGGTCTGAACAAGCTTCTTCGCTCCGGAAAAGTGATACCAGGTGTATCCTAAAAGAAAGGTCGCAGCTCCACCAGCAATACCCCCAACCAAGGCAGCGTTCGTGGCATTCGGGGGCTGAGTCGAAGTAGCATAGCGAGACCGTTGGTTGCGAAAAGGGGCCCTTGTTTGGCGCCAGAGTTGCTGCCGGGCGCAGCCTGTTGCGAATCGGGAACCACCACGGGTCAACATTGTGATTGACGATTGAGAGAGGTTTTGACGAAGGAGACGAGTTAAATCAAAAAGTGAGGTTTAAGAGTGAGCTTAATGAAGAGGGATTGGCGAGATCTGAGGTAGTCAATGGTATTTATAACGTCGATGCAATGACGATGTCGTAGAGTGACATTCTTGCATGGGGCCTGTTATCAATTGCGTCATGATGACTTCCTTGTTTCTAGCAGCCACGCCAAGCCCTGCATTACTGGTGAACAAGCACAACACAATATTTATGATCGACAGGAACTTGATTCTGATGATGTCTGTGTCTTATTTTAGTCCTGTGTGTCCTTGCTAGAATTCTAGCTACCGAGGTGTAGTGCAAGGTAATAATGATGCTGGCTGCTTGCCAGGAATAGGATTATGCTTAAAATTTAGCCTACCCTTGACCCAAGGCATGATGTCACCGGTTTTCTATTATGTCGCATTTACACCCTGTTGGCCAAGGTCATAACTCATTGCAATTTATTAAGTTTCAGATCAGTAACTGAGCACGTGCTCGTCTCTGCTGGGCTGCCCTTTCCGGCATGTTGTGTTATAAATTGAATGCACCTACAAGCAAATAGTATTATATATTGTATGGATTCAGCTGTCGACAATTTACATCATGCTGATCATAAGATGCACTCAGATGGAACGTCTGTCCTTGATCTGCCTGATTATATCCATGCAGGCTGCCTGTTTTATCATTGCTACAGAGAATAATTATCTGAAGCAGGCCCACTTTTAATAGCAGGATGTCTAAATTTGAACTAGTTGGTTCGCTGAGAGGGCGGACTGCCGAATTTTTCAGGCCTTCAGGTAGGGAAGCTGCTCAAGGGATAAAAGCTGGTTTAGATGTCGGATTTTTCATCGCTATTTCTGTGATGGCTAGCTCTGTTATTGTGAATGCGTCTTTTTGTACAAGAGTCCTTATCTCCTTTCTTCCGCTTCCCAGTTCTAGCGGCGAAAGAACGACGTATTCCCAAAGATCGGCCATAGGACACCGAGTGTGCTCCCTCTCTGTAAATACAAGAACCAAGGGCAGACCGTTAATACTCTCTAATGTCCCTTGGGTTGATTCGACCGCGGAAGGTAGCAAAATAGTGATTGTCCTCGGATTGCGCAATGAAAAAAGGACATCAACATGCGGCAGGTTCATTCGGGAATAAACGCGACCAAATATCATAGATGATATCCAGATACTGGTTTATTTCCTGCAACGGCGGTTAGACATCCTATCACTTTCCCAGTGGGGGTAAGTTCTTACTGTCGCAGGAGCACATTCCACTAAGCGCTTCAGAAAGTTGAAGGGGATATCAGCGCGGAGCCCTGGATAAGATATTAATTATCTCAAGCCCAGAATTGTCACTGATCTAGCTCAGTCAACCCTCGGTCTCGTCCACGATATGTTGATTACCGATATTAACAGCGCCTCCTGCTTCCAGGTGTTTGTCCAGTTTGCATGGAACAATCTAGGGATCACGCGGCCCGGGCCGACATAGTTCCATCGTGAAATATCGAAGGAGCGGGGTCGGGGGATGAAGGTGCCCACATGTGGGTTGTGCGATAGACAGGGTCCGATTCGAAACCGTCAGATCGCGCATCCTTTAGTGCTCAGGCGCTCGGTAGCCGGCCTGTTCTTCTCCTTCGATTTCCATTTATTGAAGCCACCGTTATGATTGGTGGTTCGGAGAATTCCCCGTCCGGTCCCGAACATCAAGGAAGATTGCGACATCTGCGAAGACGGGTTCAAGTAGCTAGAGCATGTGATGCTTGTCGACTGCGCCGCACAAAATGCGACAGTGGCGCACCATGTTCGAAGTGTATAGCACGTGGATATCACTGCAGTGCTGTGGGTACGCCAAAAAGTTCAACTCTCACCGAAGCTTCCGAGGAAATTGCCCGTCTGAAGCAGAAAGTTCAGCAATTAGAAACAGAGCTGAAGCAGCGGGCAACTGACCGCCACAACACACCAATTCCTGCAGGCTCGATGACACCATTACTGAACCAGGCCCCTGTGTCTATGGGCAAAGATTCCGAGAGTGTTCCAAAGAAACACTACGATGGAGTCCACTTTCGGCCGACGCGATCTTCTAACGACACGTGGTTCGGGCCCTCATCGCTTTACTCCTTCATCAATCGTCTTGCCTCGTTCCTTGATTTCAAATTCCAAAAAGAGCACCCTGTCCATCAACTGCACCCTGTGTCAACCAGCGATCACAAGCTACTGAATATGCCAGAAGCGAGCTTACTTGGACATACAAGGCGTTCTTGGGCGCCCCTGGCCGAGGATGTTCCCTCCACAGGTGTTTATCTCAGCCTCGTACAAGAAGACTATTTTATCAACTTGTTCTGGCAGACCTACCATACCTCACTTTTTGCAATTGTGGACGAGACACAATTCAAGACGCATTATCAGTCCCTTCTGGTAGGCGGCGAAGACCGGAAGCCCTCAGCCCTGGTCGACATTATAATTGCTATGTGCATGCAATATGCGACCTCCACGATCCCTACAGAGACTCAAGGGGTTCTCGTTGAAGGCAAAGATGCGCTAGTTGCTGGTCGGTGGCACTACTGGCGGGGGCAGAAATTGCTTGCTTGCGAGCTTGACAGCCCCTCTTTGTCAACACTACAATGCCATCTGCTCTGTGCGGTCTACATCTGCGGCGGGTCGTTCCATAACATGATGGATAGTACCGTGGGGCTTGCTGTACGCACCGCTTATATGCTTGGTCTCCATATAGACCCACCCCCGACAATACCTGAAAAAGATCGCGAGATGCGCAGGCGCCTGTGGTGGGCAGTCTACATCATGGACAGTAAAGCTGGAATGAAGCTTGGCCGTCCATTCATGTTGTCTACTTCCTACTCTATGCCACACCTCCCCAGAGACACACAGGAGGCTGCTGCTGGCTCCGGGTCCATTCTTGCCCCTCTTGGACAAAATGCCACCTGGCTGAGCTACAATCTACTCTCAGTCCAGCTTTATATGAAGGTACGGAATGCCTACAGCGCTTTTTATGACCAGGACATCCATCTTCGAGAAGGTGGGACGTTATGGGCTACATATGAAGCCCAAAACTCCAGCGCGACGGTATTAGAAGCACATACCCAGAGCCTTCACGAATGGGTTGCCGGTATCCCGGAACCTCTGAAACTGAAGCGTCAAAATAACGGTCATTCCCTGTCCACCGATTTTACCTCTGTATTACTTGAATCTTTCATCCCACCTTGGCTGCAGCGACAGCGCTTGCTCCTCGAACACACTTATCATCACCTCAGCCTGAATCTTTATCGACCGTTTCTCGCCTTCAGCATGAAACCACCTGCTGAGTCAATTGCAGAGGAACTCGCCATGAGATGTGCTTCTCATGCAATCATGCTGACAATGATCACACACCAGGCGCTAACAGAGTCTTCGCTTCTTGACGGCTGGCATGAGGCCTTCTATTGCCAGTGGAATGCAGTCATGACCATTGTTGGGTTCGTGACATTGTTTCCACATTCAGCAATAAGCAAACATGCCAACGATGCAATCGAACTAGCTATCTTGGTTTTCGACAACTTTGGTGCCAAATTCTTTGTCGCAGCAAATGCAGCCCGGATCGTCCGTGATATATGCGCCAACATAAAGGCCTTTGCAAAACCCAGTCAGCCTAATTGCAATGCCGCAATTGTCCCTGAAGACTTTTCCTCATCATCGGTGTCTGTCGGCCATGCACTTTCATCTCAGGATCTTTCTGGTGCACCGTTATTCAACCTGCTTGATATGGCTGTCGATCTTGACTTCTGGAATAGCGTGGACACACTATGGCCCAATCTTGACATATTATCATACGAGTAGACTAGTATAGTTGAGACATAATCGCCGCCAACGGCATGGCTAATCTAGGTGCAAGATTCTTTCGTCAGCGCTATCTAGAGTCTAGACGGAGAAAATCTGCTGCGTTAATTTCTGTTTGTTGCAGCTGCCTGCTTTCACCTGATGGCTCAAGTCAGGGCTCCTGGCCTGACTTTATTGTAACTGCATCTCATTTGGTCTTTGACACCTGATGGGCGACAAGAACGCAATCAATCTTCCTTCTAGCGAAAGTGGCGTGCTTTTCCCTTCGTACCGCTGAAAACAGCCCCACTTTCAAGTCTCGGCTTTAATCTGCAGTTGCTGGCCGATGTATCTAATCTTTCCTTCATTCTTTGTGTACCAGTGCATATGTAAGCTAAGGTGATTACTAGTTAATATTATCTGGAAGTTAACCAACACTGTTGGGTCGACTGATGTTCGTTGAAGGTACGGAATTGCATAAATCTTCAGTTGTTACAATCTGCAAGCCGAGTTTGCAGGTAGGAAGTCCTAAAGGAGGATTACCTAGCGCAAATGCAGTTAGGTTACTCGTATGCACTAGACAAGATCTGACGAAGGCTTCTCATTTTCCATTCAAAGGGGGCTTACCTACTCCCACCTGCAGTGACGCTAGAACCAAAGCGTTACAAAACAACGCAATCGCGGAGTTACGGTGTCGTGGAGGTATGGAGTTGCGGAGTCGCGGAGTCGCGGAGTCGCGGAGTTACGGAGTGGCCCCAGTTGGTCTTGACAACATCCTGTAGATGGGAGTATAAATTGCTATGCCTTGTGCACTTCTGCAGACACACATCACATCACATCGCTTTTTCTCTCGATTCCAGGGATCTTCTACTAGGCAGCCTTTCTCCATCTCAGCATGTCTCCCTCTCGCAAGGCCCTTATCAGCGTCACTTCGGCCCAGGGCACCCTCTTCCAAGGAAAAGAGACCACTGGGCTCTTCATCACCGAAGCACTTCACCCATTCAATGCGCTCACTGCCGCGGGGTTTGAAGTTGATTTTGCCTCAGAGACTGGAAAATACACTCCTGACTGGCTTTCACAGCAGCCAGATTTTCTCAATGGTGATGATCTCAAGACCTGGAATGATGCCAATAGTGCCTTTCGTCGAAAGCTGGACAGTCTACATAAAGCGGCTGACTTGGATAAGTCTCAGTATGGTCTTTTCTACGCTTCAGCTGGTCATGCTGCTCTGATCGACTACCCTACTGCATCCTCATTGCAGAAAATCGCCGAGGAAGTCTGGGCAAACGGTGGTGTTGTTGCCTCAGTTTGCCACGGCCCTGCCATCTTTGCCAATGTCATGGACGGGGCAACTGGCGAGCCCATTATCAAGGGCAGAAAAATTACGGGTTTTACTACCGAGGCTGAGGACAATATGGGAATTCTGGCTGAACTTCGCGCTTGGAACTGCGAGATGGTTGAGGAGGTTGCGAAGAGGCTTGGCGCTACTTGTGAGTCCCGTGGTGACCTGAGATGATCTGGATTTCTCGAACATTAGCAGCTTACTCGTTACCTAGATGTGCGCGCGGTTGGGATCTGGGATGACTTTCATGTCGTTGATGGCCGTTTAGTAACTGGCCAGAACCCCGCCAGCGCTTCGTCAACAGCAGAGGCTGCGGTTGCCGTCTTCGAGACATTGTGACAGATCTCCCATCAGTTTCTCTCCAGGTATAGAGACTCGTTCTCTGCGGGTTCGGTGGGATTTTCAGCTTCGCTCCTCTGCTGTGTATTGCGAAGCTATATGTTAGACCTTATCTGAGTTGTTTGAGGGGCATTTTACCCCCTGGCAGGGTCAGTAGCAATGCTGGGGGGTCTTCAATAGAGACGGAACCTGGCAATGGTGATATAGGCAGATCATCACTCTTCAAACCCCGGTAGCTGATAGTGATGATACATCTGTAGAATCGAATGTTGAGGATTTGTACCTTTCAGGGGTACCGTGGCCAGTCTTGGTTCTAATTCTGCTATAAAAGCATTACAGTAAACTAACAAGTATATGTACACTAGATATGACTTGACCAGGCTAGAACTGGTTCGCGGTCAATGATTTAGCCCTAAGGGTCATATCGATATGGGCCCGAAGGTACTCGTGGCCTTTACTCTGGGCGTTAAAGAGTGTGATTAAGAAAGGCAAGGGGTTGGAGTTAAAAGGCGAATGCAGTGGCCAGCCTTTCTCCTGTTGTATCTGCTCCTCAATTAAGCCCTTGGCGAATAATTGGTTACAGAGCATCTGGCTCATTCCTGTTCTGCCTAAATCTTTTGTTGAACTGCACACGAAGTTTAAGATTGATATGGCATTATTGGTGGACAAAATAAGTGAGCACCCAATGTATACTAAGATTAGGCTTGGCTGGAGTAGAAGTGGTACCATTTTGAGTGCAAGATTAGAGATAGTGGCTTGTTGGTGTTCTATACAGAAGTTTATAGTGGAGTGGCATATTTCTTTCTCTTACATCATGGATGTAGCCTATGACTTAATGCTATTAAGGAGCTGACTTATATTAAGCTTTGAATCCTCTAGTGGTATATAGGGTTTCTTGGAGACTGGTGTCACTACTGTACTCTCACACACTGTTACTATAACCTGAATGCAAAGCTAAACTAACTATATTTGAATGAAAAGTATTATTAAATGGAAGATGCGCGCTGCGTATGCTGCGGCCCTGAAATGACAGGAAGGGGAGGAAGTATGAGATATGTGAGGTTATTGATATAGGTAATTAAGGGACCCACTGCTACTAATATAATATCTCTATACTCTATAAGACTATAAGTATAAGTCTATGCTCTGCTATAACACCCCTACCTAGAGTATATAATTTAATTAAAGCTAATACTAATTAGCCTATTAATCCAGACCTCTATAGTATTATTATGGATGCTGCAGAGCATAAATACTATAAGTCTATATTTCTAGATCTAGAGATATCACCTCCTATAGCCCCCAGGACTAAAGCAACCATTCTATAGTTCTTCTATAGCAACTATAATAGTCCCTATACCTTTACTGCACCTGCTGAACCTGCTAGGACTATAGAAAGGCTTACTAAGTTCCTCTAGTAATATAAATAGCTTAGGTAACGCACACTAATAACTAAAGAGGGAACACTTCTAATTAGAAATAAGAATCCTATCCCTTTATCACTAGACTTATCTTTATTACTGTTCTTCTAATTATCTATATTATATAGTATAGAACCTAATCTAGGTTAGATTAGAATAGTCCCTTTAACTCTAATTAAGCCTATTACACCATCCTACTGGGACTACCGGACTACATTCATAGTATCTAGCTAGAAGTTCTATGCATGGCAGTGGCTCTACCACTAATATAGGACCATATAGATCAGCAGAACATTAATGAAGAACTAGGTATATGGATATTATAACTGACTGGAGGAACTATAGGAATATATTACTAAATAATTAAACTATAGACCTCCTCTCCTAGATAATTAATTCCTAGTCATTCCCCTTTTAATTATAATATAACTATTTCTATTAGACCTGTCTCTTTTCTTTTTACTCTCTTATCTATTATAGCTAATTATTTATACCCTTTAATTATATCCTAATCATATATTCTAATTATTTCCTTTTATATCAGAGGCAATAGGGGCATTGTTTTTGGTCTGCTACCCAGGGGGCCAGGATTCTGATAGCCTAGTTATATAATTTAGTTACATGACCTAATATCTCTTATATTCTAACCAAACACTTCTGTATCTTAGAGAATTGAGCCACTCAGCCAGATTAAATTGAACTACTTAAAGCTCTCCTTTCCATTGAACCTCACCTATTTTCATCTTCTACTAGCCGGATATCGTCATATTATCATCAGACCAATCGAACCCCGTCAGTATTGGGTATCATTATTAAAATGTATAATTATTATCTATCGCCTTGACTTCTCTTCCATCCTAACCGTCGTTTCGTTATCTTTGATTGATTGATTCTAATCTTTTCTTTTGTCTAGGACAACATCCAAACCCAACTACTATCTACCTGAAGAACAACAAATCCACATCATCCAGCATCTAGTTATTTCATGGTAAGGACCCCATTGCAGTGCGATAATGCCTCAACACACTAGGGTTCCAACAGAGATCATTCTTGAGATCCTCGCATGTCTTCCACCCTTAGATCAACTGCCGGTGTTGCTGGCGTTTCCTAGCCTGGCAGCCTTGATGACGCCCCGTCATATCTCCATAGACGTAGATGGCAACACAACCCTTCATATCTTAGCTAGTCTAGGCGACCATGTTGCAGACATCGTCAAGCACTTCTTACCCCACGTCAAAGACTATACTGACTGTCATAACCAGAGGGGTGAAACGTCCTTGATGTTTGCTGCAGCTTGTGGCTGTTACTCGAGAACAATGCCAATGTCAATGCATGGAAGAAATATCGAAACACAGCGCTTTCATATGCAGTTGAAAATGGACACGAAGGCGTGGTCCAGATCCTTCTGGATCGGCCCGGTGTGAATGTCAACCCATGGAATAAGTACCGGGAGACCCCTCTCCTCCGCGCCATCAAGAACGGGTACCACAACATCACCAAGCTGCTCCTGGCGCAAAAGGATATCAATCCTTCCTTTTGTGATGCAATGGATCAGACTGCGCTAATCTTGGCATGCATGAAAGGGTTGGAGGAGTTGTTTGAGATTCTTGTCTCCCGTGAGGGGATGGATATCAATTCCCCAGATTACTGGCGGAAGACCACGGTCACCTACGCTGCCTTCCACGGCCACACTAACCTACTCCAACGGCTTCTTGCTCTTGGTACTGAGGCGGACCATATGAGCAGGCAGGGCCGCACGCCACTATCGTACGCGGCCTGGGCTGGTAAAGCTGACATTGTTGAGCTGTTGTTGGCTCGGGATGATGTCGGAGCTGACTCGGTTGATGAGTGCGGGCGAACACCGCTCTCTTATGCAGCAGAAGGTGTCTCTCAGGTTGTTGTTCGACTGCTCTTGGCTCATGACGCGAGGCCAGATTCAGTGGATATCAAGGGGCGGACACCAATCTCTTATGCAGAGGAAATTGACGAAGAGGAGATCCTGGCATTACTTACTTCCTCTCGAGGTGACGACGCTGTTTCATCCTTCTGAATTAAGATGTCCCTCACTACAAGCGGCATCACCTGCTCTTTAGATGCAGTCGCTCGGAGCAGAACAAGAACTTGGCGTCTTTGAAGCAGAGGCCGTCACGGGGTCTGTCTGTCAAGTCGAATTTGATGTCCAAACTGAACAGCCCTTTTGTTCAGTTACGATACCTGGTCGAGCTCTTCGCTCACTCATGGATTACATTACGCTGATTGAAGAAAGGAAAAACACGCTACAATCTAATATGGTTAGAAGTCTGCCTACTCCACGAATTCTTCAAGCTAAGTAAGGATTGGACTTTTGTCAAAGAGGGGGTGAGCCAGTACATGCATGTCCCCCATTTAAGCGTCCATGTGGACTGCTTTTGCAGCTGGTTCTTGAGACCCCTCATCAAGCCTCCATCGGAATAACCATGTATACATCTTGATGACAAGAGCGCATATCGATGGCGAGATACCCTCGAAAAGAGTACGCTCCTTACCGTCACCTTCTGCATGTCAATCCACCAACTCACCAGCAGGACCCTGACCGGCGGGAAGCCCATATCATTGTGGGGCCGCAGGAGATCCCATTTGATGTCCACCTACAGTTATTGCGCGACTGCTCTCCATATTTCGAATCTCTGTACAGGGACCGAGCGGCGTTAGACATCACAAAAGATCCTGTTCGCCTTCCAAACGAGGACCCCGACGTATTTGCCGAAATAATAAGATGGATGTATCGGGGCGAGCTGTCGATTGAGCCGAGTTGTTCTGTTCGCGCTCTCTTCTTATTTGAACTATGGGTCCTCGCAGGCAAATTCGAGATTCCAGAGCTTCAAAATGCGGCAATGTCACTCTGTAAGAGAACGCTTGATAATAAGCCGCGGGCGTTTCCCAGTACAGAAACGGTTAATTTTGCCTACACCCACACACCTCTCGGATCTCCACTGCGCCGACTTGTGGTGGATCTATGGAAGCAAAGAGCTACAATGCAACGGTATTTTGGTCCGTAAGGACGCGCTAACCCGCGCGTTCCTGGAAGGCCTTTGTGGCAAATTGATCGGGAGGATTGAAGGCATGGGAATCAGCGAATGCACGCCTGTGATGAAGAATGCTATTATGTACATCCTTCGCCACCAAGACACAGCAAAGAAGAGCCCGACGCTGTGGACGTGCCGCAACTTGCAACACCAGCCCAGATGCAAAATAGGAAGTTCAAAAGACCATCTTCCAGGATACGCAGATCCTCTCGCGCATCATCCCCGGGAAACATGACGCCGGCCTCCGCGGTGGTTGATGGGGAAGCTTCCGGGACGCAGGTTTATGCACGCTGGAATGTCTCCATTTTGAAGGCTAGAGATATCTTGTTATATTCATAAGGTAAATTCCATTTTCTCTTGGTTTCATGCCGGACGAGTGCATAATTTGCATTTCAAAAAGAACGGAGGCATTGCTGGTTCAAGAAAAGGGGGAGGACTTCTGGTTTCTATAAAGCCCAACAGTGCAGTCTTGGCATCTAGTCTGAAGTTCCCCATCTTTTTGACAACCAGGTCACTCCTCCACGAAGTGGAGCGTGGTGGTTGACATAATGTTCGAGAAAGTATGGTCACTTTTCAATGAGCCATCTATCTCCTTTCAGGTCCTATCTGACCTCCATCTCGAGATTAATCAACAGTACCCATTGTATGAAATCCCTCTTTGTGCTAATCATCTCATTCTTGCGGGTGATATTGGACGCTTGGTGGACTACGATAACTATCGTGATTTCTTACAAAAGCAAATAGACCGGTTTGAGCATGTATTTCTTGTTCTGGGAAACCATGAATTCTACAATGGAACTTTTGCGGAGGGACTCGAGAAGGCTAGATAACTCGAACGAGAACCGTCTTTGAATGGTCGGCTAATCGTCCTCCATCGGAGACGGTACAATATTCCAGGGTCCCCTGTCACTATTTTAGGATGCACACTCTGGTCCAAAGTTTCTCATGATTCAATGGACATTGTCCGGTCGAAGATCAAAGATTTCCAAAAGATTGAAGGCTGGACCGTCGATGACCACAACGCAGCTCATGACTCAGACCTTGCCTTGTTACTAGGCGAGATACAGTCGGTACAACAGGAGAACAGAAGAGCAGAAAAGCGGAGCCAAAAACAATCTATACTCGTCGTGACACACCATGCACCTTCCCTTGGGAGGACATCGAGTCCGCAGCAGCAGAATAGCCCTTGGAAATCCGCTTTTGGTACTGATATTTTCTCGCAAACAGTGAACATGGTCAAAGTCTGGGTATTTGGGCATACGCACTATACCACTGAATTTAAGGAGTGTGGAATAAGGGTTGTGAGCAATCAACGGGGTATATGCTTCCTTGGAGTAATTTAAGGGATACAGAGGATAGATTTGATGTCCGGAAAGTCATTCATCTATGATTAGAAGGTACTGGTGTATATATCCAGTCAGGCATTTGTCCTCCTACGGGCGCCGGTTGACAACTGTGTGATACAACCTATTCACAGCAACAAGGTAAATATTTGTCCTCTACAGCGGACCATCTGTATAAAGCCGTCTCCACGGTCTTCCCTCAGCTTTCTCATAAGTACTTACTTTGGCCGGTTGACCCTCGGCTTTTCTTGGAGGACTACACTGTAGTGGGGAAATGTGAACATATTCTTTCATTAGTTTTACTTACCCTACTCTAGATTTAATTCACAGTAAGATAGTACCTTAGTAACAGGTAAGTATACATACAGTACCGGAGCAGGGATGTTCTACCTAGCCAACCCTAAAGGGCATATACTATAATAGCATCCAACTAATTAGTCATGCATGATCATAAACCTTCTTCTTTCAACTCACCATTCTTATAACCTCACTTTAATCAACTAAACGGTCCAAACCCTGGTCATGGTCATCCTATGGGCTAACCAACCTGTAAGTCTCTCTATATCTTTAATTGTTTGAATAAAAATCTCACCCTAGACACAGATAAGCACAATGACCACCACAACCAAAACCACCAGCAACGCCTGCCCCTGTTCAACCCAAATCAAACAGCTGTCCTCCACCATCCCAACAGAAGTCCCCGTCGACTTCAGCTTCCTCACCACTATCACCCAGCCCCTCACCGACCTCTGCAAATCCATTGAAGGGTGTAAACACCCTTGCCACACCTACAACCAGGACCTGGATGCCCCCATCGTCGACCTCTCCGACGCGGTGCTCTCCGTCTGCCGTGCAGCCTGCATCGCCTATGATCTCCTCAGCGAGGAGCTCGGCGGTAATGGCACTGGCACTGGCACTGCTACAGCTACGCCGACTGGCACCGCAGCCTCCCCGTTGACATGCACCAAATCCCCCATGGCGCTGGGTAGGCTCGCCCTCCAGGGCGAGGAGGAGGCCCTCCTCGCGCGACAGGTGGTCTACGCCGTGCTCACGAGCCTGAGTGCCCTCCTGCGCGATGTGTATATCCGTGGCAAGGAGGCGGTGAGGGAAAGTCCTAGCCCTAGTGCCACTGCCGCTGCTACTGCCAGGGCAGACATTGACTTGGGGATGACTTCGGGGGCGCGGCCGGGGCTGTACGGTCGGGAGTGGGACGGGCCTGTTAGTCGGTGTTTGTCTAGGGTGTTGGCGCTGCTGGGGAGGTTATTTTCCGAGTGAAGAAGCGGCTTGACCATTCTTACTAAGTGGTGACGAGATATGTGGGCTGTATCTATGGCACGACGTTTCGAGTGGAGGGAGGGGAAGGAGGGGAATCGAAACCACCCGATGTGTAGATAGTGAGCTCGGCGGGTTTTCCCAGGTCACAACGACTAAGGTATCTGGGTTTTTTTTTTTGCTGTAGCGACATCATTGGTTGGAGATCCGTTCTCTCAGACAATGCAAATTATTGATATGGTTCTACCTGTTCTGAAACGGATATAAAGTTGACAAACAAAATTGCAGTAGATGTCGGAGTTACGACAGGATCTGGCTCAGCTCCACCACCAGAACAAAGGAACTCTACGATGGACTCGCTTTATGTCTATGGGTACGCACCAAGCCTGCTATTCTGGGCACCATAGGGCTCCTTGTCGTAGGCTATCTCGCGACCAAACTCCTGAAAATTGGATCCCGGTCGAAAAATCCTCCTCCTGGCCCGGCTACAGAGCGTGATATGGGGGAACCTCAAGCAGGTGTGGTTCTCTAACATACCTGGCTAGTCATATCATTGCTGACTGAATTGATTCAGGTGGACATGCTATTCCCGCATTGATACCAAATGGGCCAAGGCTTACGGGCCGGTGTGCACCATCATGCTAGGTGACACAGCCCATGTCGTTGTGAGGCCTCCAGGAGGCACGCGACGTCTTCATCAAACAAGGCGCCAACTCTCAGGCCCGTCGGCCGTCTCGCTTTCAGTTGCTGATTCGCCACGGGTACTTTCCTGGTCTGATGAACGAGGTGAAGTTGCGCCATGCGCGTAAAATGTGGCAGACTGTCCTCAATGGGAGTGCAGCCAAGCAGTATCTACCGTATCAGGAGCTCGAGACTCGTCAACTGCCATTCGACCTACTTCAGGTGCCGAACGAATGGTGAGATCATATTGAGCGGCACAGCAACAGCGCGGCTATGACCATGGTGAACGGCCGGAGAATCGTCAGCCCGACGGATGCGCGAGTGAAGGAGACAATCCAGGACTTATACAGTCTGTCATAGACCGGCGTCCGTGGTGCGTTTCTAGACTTCTGGCCATTCCTGTGGAAGATCCTCCAATGGTTCTTTCCTATATGTGAACAGGCGCGCACGATTGCCGCCAAGCACCGTGATCTCATATAGAGGAACTACTCGGATGTCAGGCGGCGCACGGCCAATGGCGAAGCTCTTCCCTCGTTCAACCACGCAATCCAGGAGAAGTTGAAGCAAGGATGGCCGGGAGTGCCGGAGATTGAAGGCGCAGAAAATCAGCCATCATCTGCTGACAAGAACCACCGATACAACTGCGTCCGGCCTGATCAAACGGGTTGCTGCGATGTGTCTCAACCCAGAGGTGCAGAAGAAAGCCGAAGAAGGTAATATTATTGCTCCCTGCCTCCTCTCTCTTGACCCCAGATCCGCGCACCATATTGCACTCCACCTCACTTGGTTCGGGCAGAGATCGACAGGGTCGTCGGTCCTGATCGCTTGCCCACGGATGATGACGCAGAGAGGTTGCCATACACCCGACAGGTCATCCAAGAGTAAGTCTGACCTACGGACCTGTTCGATGGAACGGCTAAGAAATTGCAGAAAGGACGGGCCTGATCATGAACTCGTATGCGATCCACAACGACCCATCGCTCTTCCCGGGACCACACGAGTTTCGTCCAGAACGCTGGGAGGGAAAGCCGAACGCCAGCTACAACGGCGACCGGCAGCTCTTGTTCACGTTCGGCGCAGGCCGTCGGATCTGTCCAGGGCAGCATCTGGCAGAGCAGAGCCTGTTCCTGGTAATCTCGCATTGGCTGTGGGGCTTCAATACGATGCAAGTGACAGATGAGCAGGGGAAAAAGATACCCATCAACAAGGACGACTTGCGGCCAGGATTCATTGTTTGTCTAAACCCGGTCTTGGACATATCACACCTCGCAGTCCAAAGCATGATCCACCAGACATGGATGGAGGAATTAGAATTGTCCCTCGACTAGAGCCAGCAATGGAAGGCAACCCCCGAGGGTATCACCAGATTGATAGACAGGGCAGGAAAAATGACACAATAGGCCTAGCGCAGCTCAGACCTTCAGTGTTGGATGACCAAGTCAATATCAACTGATATGGCAGGAAAGCTGTGCTTGGAAAACCATCACCTTTGAGATGCTCTTCGAAATGCAAGACGGAGAAAATGTGTGTAAACTGAGGTGGAATATGTTGAGATTGGAGGCTGAAGCACCAATCAAAGGCGAAAAGCAGGGTTACATTAACGTATACATGAACATAACTGTCATGATACTGTATGGGTGTCTCAAACTTATTTTCTCTCGTTACCGGTAAAATGGAGCATTTCACTCCCACAGTTGAACCTGGCCGCGAAGGTAGTCCAATCGCTGAAGAGACTCTGCAAGCACCAACTCGGCAGCACGGTAGATGCAGTCCCCTGGACGCGTATTAGTAGCGCGTCGCACATCCTGTACTTTGCCGGCAAGTTTCTTCATCCGCATGAGGATAAGCTGCTTGAGGAAGCACTGTTTGATATCCTCGTCAAGTTCAACGTTCCCTACAAGCAGTGGAACGTGGCAGATATACGTCCGACCGCCGGTACGATTCCCGGCAGGGGAGAGTGATGAAGTTCGCGAGCAGGTTCCGAATGTTCGCCGGCTGGAGCGCGCGCTCTCGGTGTCAAGCAAGGTCTTCTCCTCGATGATCCAGTCGAGCATCTGGACCACACGCTCCGTAATCACCGACAAGAGGAGAACAGACGAGCGATTACTGAGGCACGTACTGCAGCCCAAAATAATGTCAAGAAGACTGTGCACCTGGCGATGCACCTGCAGTATCAAGTCGATTGAGGGACGAGAGGTCTCGGGAAGCGACTGGCGCAAGAACAATAGCTCTTGAAGAAGCTTTGTGTAACATTTGGCTCCGCAGTCACCACACTCACTGCTTGTGTTCGAGGCGCCCACACTGAGCGGGGGCAGCTGGTCGACGTCGGCTGCGTGTACCGGAGGTGGTAGATGGGGGATATTGAAGTCAGGCAAGAAAAGGGAGAAATCGCCAAACAAATCGGAGGGCGGAGGGGAAGCGGCGAGACAGCCCGTATGAGCGACGTCTGGGTTGTTATCTCTGCCGGTCGGATTCTTGCTGAACGGTGATGCTGCTAGAAGGGCTTCGAACGACGACTGAAACATGCTGTCGATGGGATTGATGCTGTCTGCAGTAATGTCCCTAGCCAGCAGGTGCGGACCATTCCCGCGGACCTCAGCCATGACGATGTCCTGACCATTGACAGCTGAGCCAGTCGCCTCTCTGATTATTGTCCCATCTATATTGCTCCCGGTACTGGCGGTGGGGAATGCATTCCCGGCAAGGGTCGGCCTCTTTCGTGGTCGGCCTGTGCGACGTTGCGGGCTGTACACGCAGGGTTGGCGATGCCGAAGGCAGCGATGGCACGAGGGCTTGTGCTGGCTACACTTGACCTTAGATTCCTGGCAAGAATCACATGACTTGCGCAGACGTTCCCAGCTTGCAGTGACCTCAGCTTGCGCACAGAATAGCGATGGGGATGAATGAGTGGAAGGCATGATTGAAGGTGGTTGATAATGGTTGTTATTATTGATAGAGCGATGATGGCCCGCAAGCTGGACAGGAAGAATGACTAAGCAGATGTCAGTCAGCAGATGCCTGATGGCTGAGGCACCATCAAGGCACTCTACAATGTATGTTTGGGGATCTTGTGTAACCTCTCTACAGCACAATCCAAGGGATCCTTGCTATGAAGTCCCCAGACAATACATTCTGGCTTCTGCGGCTCTGCCAGGGTTTATAGAATTATGGTCAACATTGTTTGCACATGCAGATAGGCTGATAGCCAGATACACACTTACTGGTGCCATTGGCATAATCCTGAAGATCACTATCTTAGTGCTTACATGGTATGCATTATGCAGCAAGTGGACAGTGTGCTGAGAATGACCATATCATCCATATGCCGCCAGACCAATGGAGACAGATCAGTCTACAGAATGTCAGAACCATAGGCAGCCATGCCAGCCAATTTAGTTCGAGTGCCTCAGCCTCACTGCAGTTGCCAACCTGCATAACCATCTCTTGAGCCTTGACACGTACTGCTTATCCTTATGTAGCATGGACGTCTTGCATATAGAAGTGCTTAGTAAGATCGGCCATTTCCTTAACTGGCAGGTATATACTAAGTTTTTGGCCCGCACAGTCCCACTTATGCCGCCAGAATCACCAATTTCCATTTTTATCTATTCTGCCCTGGATATGAGGGCGGGTGAGTTAGATGGTGGATCAACCGATTCCGGCCGCATAGGGGAGGACTCCGGGGAGAGGAGTGGGACTTTTGGACCCCAACTCTATATTGTTAACTAATTGATAACTCCACCGGCCGTGGTGTTATCCTGAGTCACTTACTGGTCAGCGATTGAGCAAGAGATGCCTGTTTACGGTCTAGAACCCCCCGTTCTTTGGTCGAGTATCAGGACATATGCCACCGGAAGGCGTAGGCGAACGCCAACAACGCCCCCGGACCCAGTACCACCGCTGCTGTTAGCAGACATGGAACGACAACCCAGAAAGACATGCGGAGGACCGGCGTCACCAGGAAATATGCGTAAGGAACAAACGCCGCCACGAGAATCCAAACGTCGTACTGGAGGAACTTGTGAGCGGCCTGTGGAATCGCGGCGGCAGCGGATGGCGGCAGCACAGGACTAGGGAAATAGACTCTGCGGAGCAAATCTCCAACACGGGCAGTGATACGGCTACAGCGGATGTTGCCGTGTGACTTTCGGGCCGCAATAACGATTCCAAATAGCGCATACAAATGCCCCACTGTAGCTGCATGCCGGCTGCAACATAGGGCGCTGAATCGGGGACATCACCAACGAATGTCTCGAAGGGGATGTGTTCCCCCACCCATTGCAGTAGCGTGAAGACGATGGGGGCGAAACGGTATAATGCAATCGCTCGCTGTCTTCGTGCCGGCCTGCAAGAGGTAAAGGCCGGAAATAAGAAGGTGAAAGGCAGCAGTGAGCCCAGAAGGGCGCTGAGCAGCAAGGCCGCAGAGACACGGGGATTGTCCACAGGACGAAAAGTATGGAAGCCGAGCCCCACAGACTCAAACAGGAGGTAGAGAGGATAAACGAAGGCGGCACCATAGGATTGGTTGAAGATATTCCATATCGTAGGGACTCTGTGGGCAGTACGTTTGTCAGCCTACTAGTGCCTGCATCGGCCGATATGTTCTGCACACTTACATCAAGGACAGAACGGATGAGGCGGAAGATCGGCTGGCGCAAAGTATACAGAGTGCTGTGGTCTGCATGGTCGAATGGATATCCACCAGTAACAAGCGGTGCACCGCGTTCGGCCCGTCCAATAGCCCATTATAGAAAATCACGGCGGGAAGAAGCTTCTCGTCCAGACTGGGAAATGGTGTAAATCGACGGCTCAACGGGGTGCCATCCGCAAATCGGCTGGTTTTCTTGACTTGTATGATGGCCGCCGTTGCATTGCGAAGTGAAATTGACCAGAGGCAATGATAACCTAGCCACGCTAGCCCACCGTAGTAGGCGCTAGAAATGATGGATTGCCAAATGGAAGTCGCGGAGGGGATGAAGGAGCGGCATCCCGGTAGGGAAGCAATAGAGTTTGACTGTAGTGAGTTACAGCGGAAGGGGATTGCAGGGCAGGAGAAGAGCAGAAACCAACTATCAAGACCAGATTCCTCGCCATGGAGCTGTGGGTTAATATGGTCGATTTCAATCTTTCCATGTCAGAATGGCGGTCAGTTGTTGTGGACAGACCGACTAATACCGTCCGAATTCAAAGCGAGATGTTGTTTACCAAGCAAGTTCAGATAGATACTAGGGTAGTATACTGTGGATGCAATGTCGCCGTCCCAAGCAAGGCTCGGGTTGTTTTGCCTGGCAGCCTCAAGGGTGCAAAAGTACTTCCCGAGGATACCTTGACTGATTGTCCGATCGTTCATCCTGCTTTGATCGGGATTTCCGCCAGTGCATTGCAAAATATCGTGACCGAACCCGATGGTTTTCACCGAATCCGAATCGGTTTGGGGGTAGGGAAACCGAATCAAAGGAAGTCCCTAGGCTAGGTAGGCACTGAATCCCACTGCAAGTTCGGTGAGAGTTGGATTCAATTTGCGCAGTTCGGTTATGCAACTCTAGTGGCACGAAAGCCTTTGGTGCACGCCTCTGTATATTGTTTCTAGACCACGTGAGAGGTGACGATTTTTAGACTCGGCAACTCTACATACATCAATATCATGAAACTCTACGCCATACACAACATAGCTATCGATGCCTTGGTTGTAAAAGGATTCAGGCAGCGCACACCCCCACAAATCCCCCAATGTCCGATACGTAGCCGACAGGCCAAGCATAGATCAAGGTCATCCAGTATACCGTCCAGATATACCCTAGAGCTCGGGCGAAGCCTATTGCGAGCCACTTAGCGGAGATGTTTTTGACTGCGAAAGACAAGAAACGACGGGAAACTCACCATTATCCTGGATTCCAGCTTTCTTTCCATAGTGTTTAATCAAATCCTCCGCCGTGATGACGGCAGCGTACGCTGGCATCTGCCAAAACATTCCCCAGCCATAGCGCCAAGATGGGATCAACAGCGGACACGCGTAATGCTGGACTCCGGATACCAAGAATCCCACATACAGCTTTGTATACTTGTGAACTAGAGTTCCTTTCTCCGCATCCAGAGCTCTAGTCACCAGCTCGCCAGCCCTTGTGAAGAGGTGCCGGAAGGTCTGATGCCAGACTCTGCCCCAGAAATTCCGCACAGTGTATAAGTCGGCTGGGTTGCCAAAGAGGCCTGGCCAACGATCCGGCGTCGAAAGGCATAGCCCCACAAACAGCAGCGAGGCCTTGCGGTATTCGCTGTCAAGCATGAGGCTGTCTCGAACCAATTGAGTCGCAACTAGAAGATGCCGGTGCAGCATGGGTAATGAGCGGAAATCGACACTGGCCGCGTCTGGGGAGTGAACAGGCCAGAACGCGCAAAATGCGTACTTGCGCGTCATGTCGGAGATGTACTGGTTCAGAAGGATTCTACCCGCGGTTGCAATCAGGAAATCCCTATGAGCGCTCTATCAGCAGCTGGCCTTGAGAGATCTCAGGAAAACAGACATACCATCGAGATTGGTTCTGCTCCGCGCCTCGTTTGAGATGCTGGTCAGCGAAATTCCAACCCTGGCCGCGCCAGCACGACCACAACTCCACGCTCCATTTGACCATATTCAGGCATGCTGAGATCCCGCCGCCCGCGCTGGCGCTGCCAAGCTTCGTCGCCGTTTTGCTAGTCTGGTAGTAGTCGGTTTCCGGGGTTCCAGCCAGGAACATGAGCATCCAGCGCACCGTGATAGAGATCATAAAGATCGCATCCATGAAGAAAGCTGGGCCTGATACCCAGTGGGTGAGCACGTAGATCCACAAACTAGTAAAAGCGGTCATCCCGACGATGACCCGCGTGGATCCTGGTGGAGGGATGGTGGTGAGGATGGCGACGGCCATGAAGGTCGGTGTCAATAATCTGGTGGCCCAGAATGGCATTACCTCGCGCGACTTGAATGCATCGTGCATGTTCAGGAGAGTGACCTCCAGATTGCGTATCAGGTCTCCCATGATAGCTGCTCAGTTGTAAAATCCCAAGCACTACCTCCTGTCAGTCGCCAAGAGAGTGGAAGTAGATATTCGACGAACAAGGGGGATTCCTATATGGATGCTCATCTTGAAAATGTTCTCTCGATTGAATAAAATGCTTGATGTCGTGCGTGGACTGACAATCAACAGCAACATTGATGGTTAAGGAAAACTACCCGATATGTATCTCGGGTGGTTTTGAGTCAGCGCACTTCGGGACCTTTTTGAGTCTCGGACAGCTGAGAACAAAGGAGCAGCTGACAGACAACAGACAAACAATTATGGTCTTACTAATCTTCAATTGCTAACTATGGTTTCTGTGTTGTTCCTGCTGCGTAGCGTCTATATAAACACCCTTCGTTTACCCGTTTCGGCCATTCCCAACCCTAATCCCCCGTCAAGCACCCGAACACTGTCACTTGAGAATGAAATCCCTTTCTCTATGTCTCAATGTAATTTCTAATCAAGGTGTCAGCATCCCTTGACATTAGTCAGCGTTGTTGATGTCTGCAGACGCGGTGTGTCTCTTCTGAGCTCAAGTTAAAGCGAGATTCATCCTTTGCAACCCACTGCCGTCTGGACTAAGACATCGTTTAGTAACCTTCAGGCTGTATCTTCCACGACTATGACCGATCACGCGAAAACGGAGATGCAGCCGTCCAACTCCGATATCCCAAATAACGCAGACAAGCAAGAGAAGAGCTGTTCCGAAAGCGATCAGAGCGACGATACTTCGAAGATTCCACGCAATATCCATGGCTTCCTATGGGTGTCGGTCGTTCTGGCCATATACAGCTCAACCTTTCTGTTTGCCCTCGACAACACCATCGTCGCCAATATCCAGCCTGCCATTATCAAATCGCTAAATGGAACAGACAAGCTGGCCTGGTCCGGCGTCGCATTCGTGATGGCCTCCAGCGCGACCGTCCTCACCTGGCTCCAGATCTTCAACCAGTTCAACATCAAGTGGATGTACATTTTCTCCATTTCCGTGTTCATGGTGGGCTCCGCCATTTGCGGAGCAGCGAACTCGATGAACATGCTCATCGGGGGCCGTGTGGTCTGCGGTGTGGGCGGCGTGGGCCAGTACGTCGGCGTCATGAATTTCCTTCCTCGCTTGACGTCGATGCAAGAACGTCCGTTATATGTCAGTGCGATGGGTCTGACCTGGGGCGCGGGCACCGTGCTCGGTCCCATCATCGGCGGTGCGTTTACCGATAGCTCTGCCGGATGGCGGTGGTCGTTCTACATCAATCTTTGCGTCGGCGGACTGTTCTTCCCGGTATACGTGTTCTTGCTCCCTTCGCTGAGTCCACAGCCCGTTGGGACCTCAGTTATGGAGCGGCTGAAGCGGATGGATCTAGTTGGCACGCTCATCCTCATGGGTGCCTTTGCCGCGGGAGTCATCGGCGTCAACTTCGCCGGCGCCATGTATCCCTGGGACGCACCAGGCATCATTGTTGCACTCGTGCTCGGTGGCGTGTTGTTCATCGTCTTTGGAATCCAGCAAACCTTGTGCATCTTCACCACCGAAGAATCTCGCCTTTTCCCTGTGGAACTGGTCTCGTGGCGCAAGCCGCTCCTGGCTCTCCTCTTCATCTGCGGCTGCTGCACGGGAGTCTGTGTGACGGTCCCCACGTATATCATCCCCCTGTACTTCCAGTTTACTGCGTCGGACCAGTCGCTCCAGTCGGGCGTCCGACTACTCCCGTTTGTTTGCCTGCTCGTCTTCAGTTGTGTCGGAGCCGGGTTCCTCACCGCCCGTCTGGGATACTACATCCCCTGGTATATCATGGGAGGAGCTTTCTGTCTGGTGGGCTCCGCCCTGATGTACACAATCCGCACGAACAGCAGCGCGGGAGCCACCTATGGATACAGTGCGTTGATCGGTCTGGGAGCGGGCATGTATCTTCAACTGGGCCATGCTGTGGCGCAGGCCAAAGTCAAGCCTGAAAAGGTTCCGGCCGCCATTACGTTTACCACCACCGCACAGCTGAATGGACTGACGTTTGCCTTGGTCATTTCGCAGTGTGTCTTTGTCAATGAGGCTGCGAAGCGTAAGCCAATGCTTCCCTCCGCATTTTAAGCTCCGTCCTCACAGTTTTCTCTCTAGGGATCTCATGGGTCCTCCCGCACGAGGCCCATGCGACCATCATCAATGCCATTTCCGGCACTGGCTCGACTTTCGTACAGGACTTAGACCCGGCCACAAAGAGCAGAGTTCTCTCAGCGATCGTCACGGCCATTGATCGGACTTATATTCTCTGCATGGTGGCTGCGGCAGTCACCTTGCTTTCGACATTCGGTATGAAATGGGAACGGCTGTTCCTCCCCACAACTGCCGCTGCCTGAGCAGATTCGAGACAAGGTGCACACGGTCTGAAGCCAGCTAAGATGGATTTCCCTCGACTGGCTTCCTTCTCCTTTTTCGGTCTGCTTTTGTATTCCCTTCTTTTCAATTCGCCTCTCAGTGGGCCTCTCCTTTATGCTTTCCACCTTGTGCTTGGACAATAGTTGTAGGAAAATTTAATCATATCGATTCTTGTGATACTAGAATCTAAGTATATCAACCTAAACACTAGATCTCACCGGCCAGCTAGACCGCCGAATGGCGCAGGTGTAGAAATTCAACAATCATGCTCTTGTGAGTGTAGGTATAATATCCATAGGGTGAAGTGTTTACCTGTACCTGTCCGGTGACATCATACGCTTTCAAGGTATTTATTAGTTAGAACTATTTAAGAAATATTACTACAGCTGGATGCAAAACTAATGCAAATGTTTATACTCTTGAATACTTTCAGGTACCCTCATATGAAACGCGCTAAGCTACTTTGTAAAGGTTTCCGAAACCCCTTGTTACAGGATTTGTATTGCATGGTACTGGCCGTTCTATGACGCAAAATAATTTACATAATCTGTATCTCCCTGTATCTGTCAGGCCACGTGGATGTATCCCCGTAAACCTACCAAGGATGGAAGATCACGTCGATCTTCCTCGTAAGGCAAAAAGATGGCCCTAATTAGCTCCATCGACCATGGAGTCTATCTGTGAGCATGGTTTTGAGCAACGTACTTGCTCACTCCCAGAGTGCCAACGCGGCTGGCTGCCATCCAAGGACTACCACTAGGCATGTCACCAACCAACATGAAGCTATGTAGGAGTGTGGAGGCACCCCCAAAAATAAGGGCGGATGCCCCCCGGAGACCCACACCAAGTATGGTTAAAGCCTGTTGTGACCACGCCTCAAGGAGCCCCATTTATAGCTTGAGATGTCAAGTTTTCCTACGGGATGAGCTCGAATTTCACGCGACGAGATCTAGCATCAGTCGCGCGCTTGCGTCCAAAAAGGCCGCCTGACAAAGTTGAGAGAGTGAGAGCTTGGCCAACATGATGAATACTTTCAGTGTTTTGGATTCTGACCACTATCACCTTGTCTATGGCAGATGAATCTAGTACTGATAAATGCGTAGGCTTCAGGTGAACATGTTGGGCTACCCTTGGCACCCCACCGGTGCAGGTGTCTAAATTCCATTGAGCAATGATACCAATACTCCCTGCATATGCCCAAGACGGAATTCTTCTTTTTCCTTTTTTTTTTTTTTTTTTTTTTTTTTTTTTTCGCTCTGGTGTTCCAAGGCTCCACTGATACCCCTGTCTTTGAAGATTTCATCGAATAGCTTCCCCAGCATTGCGGGAAGTTGCTGGAATCGAAGTCTGTTTTAGTCATGGACAATGCATCCTTTCATCGCTCCCAACAGATAGGGCAGATGTGGTCAGAATTGGGAAGTCACTGTTTCTCCTGCCATATTCTCTAGACTTAAATTTCCATTCGTCCATTCGAGCGTTCTTGGCTGAACTGATATTTCTTTGATGGCCCTGGAGTCTTACGAAGATAATCCGGCTCAGAGATTCGATGACTTTCTGAAATGGTGTGTTGATGTTGAAGGGGCAAGATTGGAAAGTGCAAATGGCCACTTCCGGCACATTGGTCCACCTCTTAAAAAGCTTAGCGCAGCGCCTACAGTAATATCAGTATTTCATATGCACGATCAGCAGTCATTAAGCCATTTCTTCAACATAGATGTACATAGATATAGCTGCAGTATCCTGCATATTGCTTCCGTGAGTGTTTAAGGGCTAATGAAATCTCTACCTACGAGCCTACCAACAGTACGTCCGCCTGGCCCTACAGGTGGGTTTCCATTAGGCTTCTCTGTGAGTGAAGGTTACATTCCGCTAATCGCGTCACGCATTCATCATCACTCTATGAAGAATGCTCTGATGTTAGCGTGACATGCTAATTTATTGGCTGAAGGTAGCATGTCCCAAAAACAAAAAAAGAGAAATGAGGCTGGAGGGTGAGGGAAGCGTGAGAGTTGTTGAATTCAAGAACATAAACCATGTCTTGTCAGATCTTGTAACTGTTTATATGAGTAAGTGCGGCATACTTTATTTTTGAATATCCTTGTACTGCCACACTAGTGTAGTACCTGGGAAAATGTTAGGGCAACTGACCTTTACTTTGATCCGTTCTCATTCCATAGTGGATATTATCGTCACAGTCCTCCTACTTATCGACGGATTGACTCTTTCTCCGTGTAATGTAGTATCTGTCATGACGTTGTCGAGGAATATAATGTTTCATCCGGGAGACTCCCGATTCGGGATGGACGCAAGAAATCAAGCTTTAAAGAACCGGTGCAGTGACTTCGTAAACCTACGACACAACAACTCAATTCAAATTGAAACAATGGGCGACCACAAGGATGTCCTCAGCACGGAGAATGGCGTTGGATCAAAAAACTACCCTCTTGTGTATAGACACTCCGACCCTGTGCTTATGGACGCGGAGATCGAGAGCAGATATATCTCGCGGTTTCAGCCCCGGGTCAGCAAATATGTCGCTGTTTCTCATGACGCCGGCATAGAGTGCCATATTGACCTGTTTGGGACGGGCGGCATTGGAAAGGTGGTCGGCGGCATGAATGCGCATACAGCGGACTTTACTGCACTCTGCGCTCCAGAGGCATTACCGGAGAGAATTGGCCTTTGTTCGTATTTCATTGAGTATGCTTTTGTGCATGATGGTGAGTGTATTTGGCTCTTTATATAGAATGGATTGACTTATTGACGCTGTGTGCTGTTAGACGTGTCTGTCGATGCTGTTCAAGGTTGCCAGGATAAGGATGTGCAAAAGAACAGAACTCTATCACAGGCCTTAGGGCCAAAAAGGCTTGAAGACCTCCAAGATATTGCTAAGGGTGGCTTGAAGAGAAAGGAGGCCAGAGCAAAGATCTGGTCAGTCTTGAACGAAATCGACAAAGACTTTCTTGGTCGCTGCCAGAGGACATTCAAGCAGTGGTACCAGACTGGCCAGCAGATGAGGGACAAAACGTTCACAAATTTGGAGGACTACTTGGCTGTTAGAGCCCTGGATTGCGGAGCTAAGTAAGTCATGATCTCTGTAACAATGAAGTTCCGCCGCTGACACATGCCATAAAGCTGGGTTGTTCGCATGATGGGCTGGGCCAGCGGGGTCGAACTCACACCGGAAGAAGAGGTGGAAACTGGGCCAGTCACATACCTGGCGTATGTTGTTCTGGCTGTTACCAATGATCTGTGGTCTTGGGAAAAAGAGAAAAGAGTAACGCAGCAATCCGGGAATACTCTTCCTCTGATCAACGCCGTCCAGATGGTCATGCAGATACAGGATACTTCCGAAGAGATCGCAAAACAGAAAGTACATAACATTATCCGCGAACATGAGGAGCAATACTGTCTCCTTCGCAATGAACATCTAAGGAGACCCAGTACGTCGCTATCCGTGAAAAAATGGTTCCAAGTCCTTGAGTTGTCCATGGCAGGAAATGCACTGTGGAGCATCCATAGCCCTCGATATCACCTCGACGTACGTGATCCATATATCTGCCCTGCTGAAGTTCCCTCCGTCTTCGAAGAACTGCAGGTGATGCGACCAAAACCGGAAGCCATGAAGAATGAAGAGGCAGGGTTAGAAAGTATGTAAAACTGTTCAATATCGCCCCGATAGGAGACTGATTAGGCAGACGCATGTGCAACAGGTCCTGTATACAAAGTCCTTGAAGCATTGGACGAAACGGTATGTCTTCTTCGCCATCAGGGAGACCACGCTGATAACTGCAGGTTCTATGGAAGCCATACGAGTATATCACATCTATGCCATCCAAGAGTTTCCGACATCAATTGATCGATGCGCTGCAGACTTGGTTCAATGTGCCAGAGCACTCGTTGGCGCTGATATCTGGGATAGCGTCCCTGCTCCATGAGGCGTCCTTGATGTGAGCGGCCCCAAACGTTATCATAGTGTTCTCTTCATGTTAACTTGCCCTGCCCACAGGTTGGATGATATACAGGATGCCAGTTCTCGTCGGCGTGGCAGGCCGGCAGTTCATGAAATATTTGGAGTCGGCCAAACTATCAACTCTGCATGTTTCCATATCAATAATGCCTTGTGCCTTGCCCAACAGCTCTCTCCCTCTGCGGTTCTGATATTCTCCGGTGAGTCATGTTTCACATATTCAAAGCAATGACAGAATTATACTGAACCCAGCAGAGCAAATGGCACATCTCTATACAGGCCAAGCCCATGATATCTCCTGGGCCAGCCACAGGATTATCCCCACTGAGGAAGATTATTTTAGGATGGTCGATGGCAGTATGTATTTTTAGTCTCTGCTGGTCAACATAGCTCACAAGCAGAAAGAAACCGGTGGCCTTTTTATACTTCTTCTGCGCTTAATGCAGCAGGAAGCCACCCAAAATAGGTCAGAAATCCCCACTGAGGCAAAAACCCGTCTAAAATCAATCCAGGGACCTCAATTTGCGCCCCTTCATAAACCAGCTGGGACGCTATTTTCAAATCTGGGATGACTATCGGAACCTCATATCTCAAGAGTATACATCCCAAAGAGGCTTCTGCCAGGACCTCGATGAAGGAAAGCTTTCGTTCCCGTTCATCCGGGCCTGTCATAATTTAGAAGATAGCACAGTGCTCACAGAATGGCTTAACATGCTACGCAATGGAGCCGGAGCTCCAATGGAGGCGAAACAATACATCCTGGCTCAGATAGAAGAAAGCCGGAGCCTGGAGGATACTTGCAATCTCCTGGCCCTCCTTCTTCAGGATTTAGAAGGTATGCTACGGAACATGGAATCCAAGTCTGGGCAGAAAAACTGGATTCTCCGATCTATGATGGTGCAATTACAGACCAAGCCGGAGATGTCATTGCAGAAGGAGAGTGCGTTTGCTGAAGTGCTGCGTGTTTGGGGCGGATATCGAGACACGGCTTGGAGGTCGAGGAAGTTGAACTGAGCTCGCCTGGCTGAGTACCATGGTCATGAGCCAAAGGACATATCCGAAGCAGTGGCCATGATATTTACGTTGCGTGGACCTACTTACCATAGTGCTAGCAAACGGGGTGCTATATGAGGAGAACTGCAGCAATGTCATGTCTCCGGTCGTCTCTCCACAGATGTACAGAGTTATGCTAGTTGCAGATGGCGTCAAAAAGACAGATCTTGTTCGGTATTCTTCATCATAACTCAATTGTTTGTAGTTACCTTCCGCTTAACCCGGCAGGTTATACACATTAGGAATTGTCACTTAGGTGTTCTTTCACTCTTAGTTTAGTCACTGGTCTGAATTCTTATTTCGTTAGGTCGGGCGACAATCAGAACACAGATGGCGCGCATTCACAGCCAAAGTAATGAGTTGTGGGGCAACTGTGAAGGAGTCAGTCTACAGAGTAGGTTGCTTATCATCTCTGTCAAAAGCCATATACAGTAACCCCTGCATATCCTGCAGCAAGCACCTCAATTCCAGGTTGGCAGGACAGGAACAGCCAAGGTGACTGTTGACCACTTGCCAGACCCGCCAGGCATTCCAGCTGGCGGTTTGGCTGGTTTGCATGGAAGCTTCCAGGTACCCATGGTCGCCTGTACAGGGTCCATACGCATAACCATATGTCATTATTACTGATTACAGTTTTGTACATGCCCGTTAAATTACACAGAAGACGGATATTCCATGGATTTGCCAGTTACAGTTTAGCTCTGTTTCAAATGAGGTTTCAGAAAAGAAATCAAAAGTATAAATATTTGCACTAGTTTTGCATCCAGCTGTAACAAGTGGCCACAGCTGCCTTGAACTAAATAACACTTAGACACATTGGTAGTGTTGACGCTGGGGAAGCAAGGAACATCAGGAAAAGTTGTACTATATTTAATAAACTTTAATGAGTCCAGCATGTATCATTGCAGATCAGATATCATATTAATATAACATGTTAGGTCCAGATTTAAAGGGAGTACTTTTCCCACCATTAATACAAAGCTTTCAGACCTTAAACAAGCAATCAGGCATTTAGCTAAAGAGGTTGTTAGAACTCTAGCAGCCTAATTCTTATAAGATCTCTGTGAGCATCAACTCAGCAGGTTAATATTAGGGAACATGCACCTGATTATATTGAGAAGTTCCTCATCAGTTATTTAATAGCATCTTTGTGTGATGAGCATATTAAGTATCTCCATTGATTGCACAGACTTAACACATTACTTTAGAGCTGGCATATAAAAGGGGCGAGTCGCCAAAGGGCCTCTGAGAAACAACGCTACTAGCCTAATATGGTTTTGCTCAATAGCAGCATTGAGCAGGTGTCTCCAATGCTGGCCCACGCGGTTCCCATAGTATTGATTAGCTCTATATTAAAGTAATAAAGTCATGGCTTTAGGGTCCTTTTTTTCTGTCGCAATGTATAATAGATAATGACGCTGAAATTTGTCCTAGATGTTTCTTTGAACTCCGTTATCTAAAAGATGCTGAATAATTAGAAGCTATTAGTCAGGCGGCTAATTTAAGCTTTAGTTGATCGTGACTACCAGAGGATTAATATAACTACTTAGACTAGTCCCTCCAACAGACTTTATAAGCAGTTCATTACCACCAAAAAGTCCATTATAATGCATCAGTCATATCCAAAAATTTTGCAAAGTTGTCAAAGTCTTTAAGGAGTTGAGGTAGTTCAGGAATTTATTATACCAGCTCTAGTTCCCCAGTGCAAAGAGCTTGAATCAACCCTACAAGTTGATCCTGTTTTAATATATAACATCCTTGTCAAAGCTAGTGAAAAGAGACAGGACAATAATAAATAACTAAGAGACTTATAAGCTTGAAAGCAGTCAAACTTAGTGCTAGCAGATAAAAGAGCTCTGTTGGCAGTTTATCAAGATGAATCATCCTAGAAAGTTTAAAGGTGATGACAAGTATTAGACTATAGCTGGGAGAATAAGGAGGTTGTTAGTTAGAAATGGGATGATGGCTCAGATCCTGCTATATGGCTTAGGAGTCTTTACGACCCATCACTGTCACCCTCCGCAGCTGGGCCAAGGCTCATGACCTCACCCCCCTACTCCCCTATATAAGCCTGTTTTAGCTTATATAATAGGTAATATATAATATTTATATAATTATCTTAGTGGTGTGGCTGGAATTAAGTGGTAATCTGAATACTAGAGGTCCCCTGACTAGGTAGTATAGATATCCATATTATCCGCGTTCCAACCCGCATGGATTTGAGGATGGGTGAGATACCTAATGGATCAACCCATATCCAACCCACAGCCAGTCTAGTTATGTGAAATATTTTGCGTCATAGAATGGCCAGTACTATGTCATACAGGAAGAAATAATAAGGTCTTCAGAAATCTTTACTAAACTGGCTTAGCGTGTTTCATATGAGGGTGCCTGAAAGTATTCTAGAGTATAAACATTTGCACTTAGGCTCATGGCTCCATGATTGCTTTGATCCGATCAAAACAGAATACCAGGCCACAACCACCATGTCTGTGGGGTCAGGTATGTGAGGTCCTTTCAATGCTTTACCCACATTACATGGATGACCGTCAATCCAGGCCACTGTCCGCATAATTGTACACTCATGGCAACTAACCAAGCAATGCCTCGTCAGCTTCCAACGAAGTTGGCCAACTCCTCCTTATCGCCATGGATATTGATAGCCAGAGTTTCATGGTATCATGGTATCATGACTCCTAGGATCGAACTTAACAGGCAGCATGCGGTCATCACGCCAGGCTCGCATTGAATCTCCTCTCACTCGTCGAAACGTGCTTCGGGAGTACTGCAGTTGCTAATGTTTACAGTCCGAAGTGTTAGCCCCTGCTCATCTGGTCTGCGGCATAGCGTTTTCCTGCGATGCCGTCGGTGCGGTCATCAATGGTTTAGAAAGCAGCACCCTAGGGGCTGTACTAAACATTGCAGAAACATCCCAGAGGTTTAGAGTCGCGCGCCATGCCGAAAAGGACACCGGGCAACTAGGCCAACACAGGCCTTGACAAGGCTCCAAATTCGTTAGGAATGTTTCACTGTACATAAAGGAAATATATATAGATAGAAGGATAAGGAGATCCTGCATCTTGATGACGGCGAGGGGTCAGTGTATGAAATCATCATCATCATTGTCATCATCGTTGACTGTACCGTATCTGGCGGAGCTCTTTCTCCAGTAGGAATGGTTTGAAGCGTGAATCAAGGATAGAGCAATGTTACTCGTTCTGGGCATTAATAAGCTCGTAGTATTTCTTATACTTCTTTGCCCCGGCGAAGCTACAGGAGTAGGCAGGGTGGAAGCATTTACCTTGACTGTGCAAAAAGCTTGGTGTTATACTATCTTATTGAATTGGCATGGTGCGCTCGTGAACGAAGGTTAAGATAGTCCTACAGTTAGTTCCAGATCAAACATGTATTCTCTATTGTTCCTCTTGAGTGCTAATCATCCTGTACAGATCAAGTTGACTTGCTCCAAGAGATTCATGCATATCCCTCACACTTGCTTTTGTATATCTGATTTAAGAAACACAGGCCCATAAGTACTGGTAGTCAATCTAAACAGATTCTTAAATGCCCTATCCATTAAACTTGAACTCAATGCTCCACTAAGCGTCGTGCGACACTAGATATTCTCGTGCTCGACAAAGTCCAACAAAATGTCCAGGGCATGGCAAAGTACATTTGAAACAGCGTACAGATATTCAAATATAGGAAAGTCCGCTCAAGATCACAGCACGTTCCTAAAGCCAAATCCATCGTTCTCAATTCCTAGATTGACACCCTTTGCGTCAATCCCTGCGACATCGGCAGCCTCGATTTCTCTCTTCTCTGCCTCTTTATTTTGCCTGCTAAGCCATGTCCGAAGCAAAAGCGCCAATAATGCACAGAGAAACATAAAGGCTGCACAAATCGACTGTCCCTTGATATATCGAGGACCTTCACTGGTAGGATACAGCCTGGTGCCCAAAAGAGGACCACATTGGCCAACGGTTTGCAACAGAGAATAGCCGACACCACGCTTTGTGTCAGTCCCCTGATTGTTAAGGACCCAAGCCAGTATATTCGAAATCGCAGGAAAGATCCCAGCCGCAGCGAGGAATATCCCGAAGTACCGGATTGCAACTGACTCGCATGTAGCTAAGAGAACGTAACCAACACCACCTACCAGGCATAGCGTGATGATGACCAGGCCACGCTGCTGGGTGCGGTCTGCAATCCATGCCGTTAGATTACACATAAGGAAGGAAAGGAAGTATGGTGGTGCGCTAAGCCCCTGGGCATTCAATGCGGAGAATCCCATGCTGAACCGAAGCTAAGTCAGCAAGTTCATGACGCGGGACGGGGTTTCAGCTTTTCAATTCACATACTCTTTGAGAATTGCGGGGGTGAAGACGGGAAGCGAGGAGAAGGACACATTGCAGCAAAAGAACATCAGCTGTAGCAACGTCGTTAGCAAACGTCGTCTCGTTCCAAAGACCAGGGAATTGAAGCCATACCGCTATGATCCAGTTCTTCGGGTCCACTAGTGCCTCTCCGGCTTCTTTAGGGCTGATTGATCCAAGTCTGGATTTTCCTTCCCCTCCAACCTGCCTGATTGATCTTGCACGGGCTACCGCTTTTTCCTCTTCGGTTAAAAATCTCGCATTCTCCGGACAGTCAGGAAGGAAAAAGTACGAAACGACAGCCAAAACGATCGCCGGTATGGCTTCAAAAATGAATACAAACCTCCAGCTGGCCAAAGCCACGTGGCTTGATGTGATGCCGTATGCTAATGCCCCGGCAAAACAAGTTGCAAGAGGCGCTGCAGAGAGAAACATGCCGATGCGCAAACCAATTTCTTGCCGTGTGTAGAAAAAAGAGAGCAAGTATGGAATCCCGGGAGAAAAACCGGCCTCTGCAACTGCAAGGAAAAACCGGCAGGCCATGAGACCTTGCCAGTTGGACGCCGCTGATTGGAGAATAGATGCAAGACCCCTATTATGGAACGTGAGTCGACATGGTCAGTCAAAATTAGGTATGAGAAGAAGTTACCAGACAAAAACCGTCGCAAAAGCCCAAATGTGTGGGGGCACGATCTTCCACATCAGCGCCAGCCACTCGAAAGCAATATATGGAATGTAGAAGATAGTCAAGAGCCACTGAAACTGGGCGTCTGACTCGTGGACATCCTTGCTCATTCCCGCTGTCTCCGCATTTCCTATGTTTGATCGATCGAGGAAGGAAACCAAATCTGGAAGCATCAGCGCTTGCCGCCTAGGCCCCCTACTGCTGCCTCATTCCGTCCGGACGCAGAAGAAGCATGCTGTACTTACAAAGAGCCACCACGAGCGGCACAAAATTCCAGTCCAATTTACGAACCACTCGCTTCTCGAGAGCAGGTTCGATATCAGCGTCCTGATTGGCATCCAAAGGAGCATTCTCCACGTGACAATCTTGTATCTCCTTGGTAGACATTGTTGATTAGATAACTCAGAAAGAAAACAACTCAGGGTGTGAAAGGAACGTAAGGTGCCTTCGTCCGGGAAGTGTCAAGGGGCCTATCAAGCAAGAATAGGATCGCGACTCAGGGTCTATATGTGATCCCGTCTATATACAGATATAGCTTAGCCTTAGTCTCCACCCCCGCATTTTGCCTGTAGGCATGGTCATCAGGTTGGGGATGCGAAACCGATCGGAGACTCAAATATCTACTGCTGGTGACTCGGTGCCGCTGACTACTCGCAACCAGCCTCGCCGATCGGCCATTGCGCTCGCCGATCGGCCATCTGCGCCATCCTGTCCAATCTCACCCACAATGTTTATGAGTTTGCGTCGAAAGGCTATTGCTATCATTGTACGGCGCATCCACCTCCAGAGTTGATTAGATTGCTCACTAGTGCATTCTCAGTTCAATAGCTTGTGAATCAAATGGCCTGGATAAGGTAGCCTTCAAACCCGATCGGCGACTTGACCAGCAGCACATCGTGCAGCAGTTATGGAGCACTGTCACGGAGGGCACACACAACCACGGGATTCATTGCGTGGCACGTAGTTTGGAGACGACTCGTGGGAGATCCGAATTCGGGTGAAAGCGACGGCGAGATCGGACTTGGTGAATACATAAGTACAAGGCACCGAAAAGAACTGTCCAGCACCGTGATTGAATATCTGCAAAATCCACAGGACTATCCATCTTCGAAACCGTTCAACTATTACTGCAGCCGAAGATCAGTCTGCATACAACGACCCGATGCGTGCCAATTTGGCAGGAGTAAACGGATCGGAGGGCACTGTCCCTATACACCCAGCGACGCGTCTTCGACAACTCATTCATGACAAGGAGATTATCATCGCACCGGGGGTGTACGATGGGTTCAGTGCCAGGATCGCTCAGGAAGTGGGGTTCGATTGCCTCTACATGGTACAGCATCCTATTCTGCCTTACTGCCCCGCATGGATACCAACAGAGGTGTACTCTAACTGATGAACACTTACTATAGACGGGTGCAGGCACCTGCGCCTCCAAGCTGGGACAGCCTGACCTCGGGTTCGCCACTTTAAACGACATGCGTGAGCACGCCGAGATGATCGCGAATCTCAACCCCAACGTCCCCCTAATCGCCGATGCGGACACTGGCTACGGTGGACCGAATATGGTTGCCCGCACTGTCGAGCAGTACCATCGCAGTGGGGTGGCCGGTTTGCACATCGAGGACCAAATCCTAACTAAGCGATGTGGCCACCTGGGCGGGAAGGAGGTTGTACCGGTTGATGTTTTCGTGTCCCGCATCCGCGCAGCAGCTATGGCTCGAAACAAACTGGGCTCCGACATTGTCCTCATTGCACGGTCAGATGCACTTCAGACGCATGGGTTTGATGAAGCGGTGAAACGGCTGAGGGCGGCGATGCAGGCCGGTGCAGACGTCGCGTTTCTTGAGGGTGTGACAACCAAGGAGGAAGCGCGAGAGGTGTGTCGTTTGCTGTGTCCCTCTCCTGTGCTCCTCAACATGGTTGAAAATGGAGCGACGCCGTCCTGGACACCCGAAGAGGCTAGAGAGCTCGGATTCCGAATCATCATTTGGCCTTTCGCAGCCATTGCGCCTGCGTATGAAGCTATTCGTTCCACATATCGCCGCATCAAAGAGACGGGCTATTCTGGTATTGACCCAAAATTCACCCCTAAGGCTTTGTTTACGATCGTTGGGCTAGAGGAGGCAGCGGCTATTGATGCGGCTGCGGGTGGAACTCTGTATAACAAAGTTTAGTATATGCTCAACGAGAAATACGGCGACACCACAGGATAATCGAAATTTCTACCGTAAATTGTCGTACTATTCCTCAACATTTAGATCAGCCTCTCACTTAAAAAATACGAGTGCGGTAGTATAGGAGCTGCCTGTGGTGGGCTGGAAGCCACGGATCGGCTTGCGTTTGACAGCAGTAAATACCGTCACCCTATCGTATGAACTGAAGGGACGTCACTCTGGACAGCAGGAATGGAAAGAGGTAAGGAAAAGTTATCATGGAGATGATGCTTGACTCCGAACTTCGTATATTCTTCTCCTTTTTCTTCGGCGTCGTCTCTTCTGCATTCTTGTCCTTTTCCCTTCGTTATAGAATTTCTGCAGATATCCCTCCTGCAAGAGAAACCATGCAAACAAACCCACTACCAAAACCGACTGTCCAGGAACCCCTCTTCACTAGTCAATTTCGCCCACCGCCATGAAAAGGGCTACTGAGTCATTTGCTCTTTTGCTTTTCATGTCTTATGCTGGTACCTGAAGTAATGGAATGAGTAACTTGGTTCTTAGCCGACCTCGAACACCCTATAGTCATGCCTTTGCGACGTTGACACATGAAATCGCATCACGGCTGTTCCAATTGCAAGAAGCATTGTATAAAATGTGACGAATCTCTCCTGACCCGTGTGTCCTGCCGCAAGACTGGACTCCTATGTAGTTTTTGGCTAAGTCACCCTCGAGATCTTGGTGAGGTTGGCCAACTGCCGAGAGGCAATTGTATGATCCAACTTCCGCTGAGAGAACTAGAACTACTACATCATTGGCATACGGCGCGGCCGCGTCGCTAGCATATAACGAGGCGTCGAGCGAAGTTCTGCAGACTCACTGCGAGTGTGCTGTAGCCTCGACGGCAGTCGGCTCATAGCAAAAAGATCATCAGTAGCCACGTTCAGATGCCGCTGAATAGTTGAAGATGAAGTGGCGGCCCGCCTCACCTCTAGATCTTCACCCCATGGGCAGCAGGGATGCCAATGGCGCAAAATGGGTGCCTTACTTCCGTATTCAGCCAGTCCCAGAAGGACAGATTCGCCAATTCGCTTATATCCACTGAGTTGGCTAGTGCGGCTGAAGCTGCTCCTAGTCCTGGGGCACTCCAGGAACGTACTGACCCACCTACTGAATCACCCAGGAGGGAGACACATGATCATTGGATCCCATATCCTCCTGTTTGGCCACTTTCGGGCGCCCAGCACCGCAATAAGTATTCGCCCTGGGTCTCTATCCAGTTTCGCGGCTTGTCCTGTGAACTACTGAACAGTACGAGCTTCGGTCCTACAGGTATGAAAGCTATCGACTGAAGACAGCGACGGCGATTTTCGCTCTGTTTCTTGGAGACAGTACGCCTTCTCTACCCCTCCAGACTATATCCAATTCTGTAAAGGCTACACGTTCTGGCGGGTTTTGTAGGACAAATAAACCCCGCTAGATAGCTATAAAATGTAGGTGTTGCGTGGTTGGATGGTGAGGTAGAAACAAAACAAATGAACGGGGTGCTCTTTGTAGTTGTTGTTATTGGGTGGAGGCCCAGGGCTCCTGAGAGCGGTGCTGGAAAAGGTATAGACCTATGAGCTAACTAGTGCATATTGATTACTATGTACAATTTAGAACTCGGCCGGAAGATCTGTTGATCCAGAGTCCAGACAACCTTGGCGTGGGAAAGAACAACCCATGGCCCCTGGGCACAAACAGTTCGAGGTTTGACAGAGGTACTATGAATTTGTGCTGTGAAGCAATCATTTCTTCCTGTCAGTCGCTGCATATCTAGGCACTCTAATCGTGGAACCATATCGCGGCCCGCCGTCGCGCCTCTCCCACCGTCGCGATGCCAACATCCCAGGAACAAGCGAGGCAGTCCAGTGCATGTGTTGGTGAGCCGACGCAATCATCCAGACGGAAAGCGTGTAATGAGTGTAAACAGCAAAAGGTATTGCCTGCACCAGAATTTTGGAGACTGTCATAAGGATAGGCGCCTCACAGGTAAAATCTGATAGTTAAGATGCAACGTGAGCGAGGTGGGCGATAAAAGCCCCGGCATATGCGCTCGATGCCAAAGGCTGGGCCTTGAATGCAAGGTGGAATTAGCGTTTAAGAGGACGCGGAAACGGAGGTAAGGCCGCCAAGTGTATTGTTCAGAATGGGTATGAGTGACTCACTACGCCTACTTGCCACTCAGACGATCGTATGAGTTGCAGAAAGAAGTCGGCGAACTTCGGCGCCAGTTAGCAGCCAGCCGATCCGAGACTCCCTTCCTGGGCGCAACGCTACCGAGAGGAGAGAATGCTCCTAGAAGTTCATCGCCTCAATACAACCTCGGCCGGGAATTCCACAGCCGTGGTGCTGTAGACCGGATTCATCATTTGGCGACCAGTTCGACGGCTGGAGGACTTGGTCAGGCATCCAGCCCTCCAGCGCTGTGGGCTCCGGGCTTTACCACGCGACCGACAGTCGAAGAGCCAAGGCCTTCTTCTAAAGCTACGCCGGTGATATCGGCACGAAGAGTATTGGGTAATGTAGAGCTTTCTGTTCCCGACATTGACGAATTATTCACGATGTGAGTGTCCCTATGGGAGATGAAGAAGATTTCATGGGATACATTCTTACTTGAATAAGTTACATAAAACACTATCACCCGTTTCTTCCATTCCTAGACCCGAGCACATCACCCCACGAATATTATGAAACCTCAGAACTGCTCTTCTGGGCCATCATCTCAGCCGCGGCTCGACGCTTCCAAAGCCAGCCGACCCTCCTTACCAGGCTAGCTGTTAATGTTACCGACCTCTTATGGCGGACACTACGATCCGTACCGTTTTCGATCCATCTGATACAGAGCCTCATCATCATTTGCGCCTGGCCATTTCCCACTAGTAGTAGCACGGCAGATCCCACTTATCTGCTGACCGGGATGATGGTGATGCTAGGATCGCAGATGGGTCTCCACCAGCCGATGAATGCTCAGGACTTTACCAAGGTCTCCATGAATCTCAACTCCGATGAGCACTTTGAATGGGTTAAGACGTGGCAAGCGTGCAACATTGTTGCCCACAGGTAAGAATAGTGCATCCTTCTACTGAATACTTTCCTATGAGTGACAAATGCACAGTGTAAGCGTAGGTTGTGGACTACCTGCAGTAGTGCAGTTACATGAATGGCCGCTGAACGTAGCGCCCGAGTACATGGCATCTGCACTCGATGGCACATCGTTGGGCTCACACCTTCTAATTGAACAATTTCGACGCAGAGTCACCTTAGCACTTGCTCCACGTCAATCACATTCAACGCAGCCCACATCAACTGATGAGCGATTGGCATTGTATTGCCTGCTCAACTCTGTTCTCAATGACCTTGAGCGCGAAACAGAGAGAGCATCACCAGATGGTATTTCCTTTTCTTTCCATCCCATTCCCTCCCGTCAACGTGCGTGCTGATAAATTAGCAATAACTCGTATCTATCTATCTGCTGCGCGCCTCCACCTCCACGCTTTCTATTTGTTCGACGATCCCACCATCGATGGCTACAAGGACCGTATTGTGAAGCTATACCACACGGCATGCTCGCTGATCCAACACGGCCACGATCTGAACAACCAAGAGAATAACTTTTTTAATCATTCTCCTTTCTTTCTTTGCCAAGTGTTCGTCTGCGCGTCTTTCACTGTACTCAAAATTCTAAACAGTCGATATCAATCGCTGCTAAACTCCGACGCGGGGAATCAGTTGCTTAATGCTGCCATCTCCACTCTGCGGAAAATGTCAATTGCGAACAATGACTTACCTGCTCGTCTAAGCGATGTGATTGGTTTTCTCTGTTCCTTGCCACGCCACCCGGCTGTCGGGGAGCAAACGACAGATTGTCTGCGACTACAAGTTCGGAACAGATTGAGTATGAGTGTTGTGTATGATTCACTCTGGGAATGGCGGAAACAGTTCCAGACCAACCAGGGGCTGGATATCGTCAGAAGAGATGTTGAATATAAGTACCTAACTGTAACTGGATGCCTCGGCATTTGGCAGTGCTTGCTGACGAGTGTTTACATTCAGGAATTCCCGCCAGTGCCGTCTCAAATGCCTTCACTTTCGACCAGCTGGAAAGCCTTGACGATTTGCTCAATTTTGAATGGACTTACAATATTAGCAATATGCAGTAAGGCAATGGAAGACTGAAGTCTCGCAGTTCAAACAGGTGATTCCCGGTTTCCTCAGTTATTTCGCCGCTATCTGTTTCGAGCGTCCTTCCTCACTTCTTGATTTCTATAATAGACCACCCTTATGGATTGTGTGGCTGAGCCACTAGCTAACTTCAATCCTCGCAAACAACACCCATCATGGTAACTTCTGTCCAATGCTTCGCAGTAGCTACTACAGGGACAGGTTACACCTTTTCTATGATAGGTCTGCTTTGCCCCGGCGGCGGGGGTTGGTGGAAGGTTAGGGGGTTATATGTTATCTACTCGATTGCCCTGGAGTGAGCAATGAGTTAATATTATTGTCTCATGCTTCCACTATGATCTCTGCAGTACTTTGTCTGTTCTTTTGCTAAGAACAGTGTTTATTTGCTGCAGCATTTCTTTCTACTTTTGCTTTTCTGCTAGTGCTGACTGATTGTATCATATATGTCATGCTTTTAATCTCTGGTAGTTCTTATTCTGTATTCTGTTGGTTGCTGCTTCAACCTCCTCTCTATACTAATTTGTTTGCTTTATAATGAAGTGTGGTGCTATTGAAATATAAGACAACTAGGCTAGAAAGGTGTCCAGACATGATTCCTATCAGTCTAGGGTAGAGTGGCATAACCGAACCGCTAAAATCGAATCCGACCCTCACCGAACTCGCAGAGGGACTGGACCTTAGACCCGCGGGGCGGGTGAGTGCCAGGTCTACCCACCGACTCTTTCTCCCTATAGTTAAGGAAACCCTAATGTGCGCATGGTGGTAGGATGTGGACAACCCCATGGGATAGGGCTTGAATATGGTACTATTTTATCTCAGAATTCCTAGGTTTGAGGTGTTCGATCTGGTCCGGTTTTGCTTTATAAAATACCATGTAACCAATCTGTACCAAGTTCCAGATAGACTCAAGATCTCTGCACGCAACAGTAAACATTTAAATTGACACTCTGCCGCTCGTCGGCGTCCTGCCCACGCCAGCCAGTGGTACTTACTACACGGCAAACGTCCATTTATAGCTGCAAAAGCCCATCTAAGGAGAGGGCGTATAGCTATACGAATCCCACACCTCGGCCCTGGGCCGCGGCCTGACCATAAGCTTAACCGGGTTGCAGTTAAAGCGCTCACAGTACTCTACCTCATTCTGCCCTGGCCCCAATTCCCACTCGAAGGCAAGAACGAGCGCCACAATACAGATGCTGAACTCCATATACGCCAGGTTTCGTCCAATGCAAGCTCGGCCTCCTTGGCTGAACGGCTGAACATAATTGTAGAGGTCTCTGCGTTCCTCGTCGTGAAGTTCGGGTTGTCTGGCTCCCACCGCTCTGGCTGCCAGCTGGTGGCACTGCTGAAGAACTTGTCGTTCCGATGGAGCGTATACAGCGGCGCGGAAACGCCAACCCCAGCAGCTATTTCGTAGCCGGCAATGACGTGGCTGAGTTGTCCGACGGGGAAGACCGGTAGCGACAGGAGGGAAAACACGGAATGGCTCGTCGATGCACCAGCGGAGGTATGAGACACGTTGCAGCTGCGCATAGGAGACCATGGGGCGCTGATCTACGGGAATGGCTTCCTCCAGGGTCCGGCGAAGCTTTCGCTGTTCCTTGGGATGACTGGCGAGACTGTACAAGATGTTGACCAGGGAGGTCTGCGTGGTATCATTTCCTGCGTTGAGCATGACGGCAGCTTCGGCGACAAGCTCATCGAGTTTCATCGGTACTGGGTTCTTCTCGGTTGCTTTGGCAGGAAGGTTAGAGGATAGATCGGGTTTGCGAGGTGGATTTGCAACCTGTCTGTAACCAAAAAGCGCGCCATGCCAATGAAGTTTGTTCCACACTTAGCTCCAAACGTCCTGCCCAACATCCGGTTTTTGATCAGGTTGTACCAGAAGGCAGACATGTGGCCTAAGAGTACGCTGAAGCGGGCTCCGGTGTGGAAGGTCTGCATTGCGTGTACTTGCTGGATACACCTTTCGCATCTTGGGCCATACAGTCATCCTCGCCTCGATTCAGAAAGTTGAAAGACCATGAGAAGAACATGCTACTGATCGCGTCATACGTGAACATATTGAGCCACGGTCTTATGTCCAAGGCTCCGTCGACAACGTCGAAACGGTCAGTGGTGGCAACCTTGCCGCCCTGAGCCTTCACTTGACGGCCCGAAGAAGTTTGTCAACAACATCCATCACCCGAGGCTCCATCGTGGTGATCTGCTTTGCTGAAAATACGAACGACAGGTTCTTTCGCTTCCGGCCATGAAGCTCACGGCTAGATGTGTCCGCCATGGAAGGGTTTCCACCGGCCCGGTTGTCATAGAACACATCCTTGACCACTTGTGATCCATGTCCGTAAATGTCTTTATATGCCTGGACGGATGAGAATAAGATTGTGTTCGGTCCAATCCGAACCACCTCGCCCAGGGCTCGATGCGCTTCATTGACGGCAATAAACTTCCGCCCGACGCCAGTTGTGATACATCTGCCATAGCGGCGTGAAAAAGGCAAATACTGAGGGCGCCGGAAATCTCCTCAGTGCTTTCTCGTCGCAAAAATGTTGGAGCGGTAGATAGAGTATAATAAACACTAGTATAGACGCGAACAGACCAGCTACACGTCATTTAGTTCTGATCATACAGAAATTGTTGTGGTGAGCGTACCTAGTGACAACATGTTTGGTTGATGTGCTTAGTACACGATCTGTGAGTAGCGTACATGCTTTGTGCTCGGGCGTTGTCGTTGCCGTCAATAACAATCAAAGAAGACCGGTAACCTCTGAATATGAGTAAAATCCTCTCTATTAAAGTATACAAAGGTGGAGTGGAGGGGTCCGACCTCTCCTGGTCCTATGACATGAACGGTCATTCTGATAAGAAACCTCGCCGAGGTACGGTAGGGAATGATTAGACTTTCAATTTCTCCAGACTCTACCTCGGCGGGAATTTCCCAAACAGGCTGGAGTCACAGGACTCCGCGATCCCGCTGTCATGAACCATATATCTAGACCCTTAAATGTGGCTGAGGTTGCCGACCTCGCAATCCAAGGCTGATTGGTCCCGCTCCAGATCCTCTGCAAGCGGTCACAACAGGTCTCGTTCGGCCACTTGGTTTGGTGCATAAGGTTTTGGAGAAAATTCAACAGGCGCCTCTGTTCTTCCTTGCCAGAAAAGAGTTGCCCGCACCATGCAGCAAGATGCGAGCCATTGATGACCGCACCGACGTCATCGCAGGAAAATGTTATGCCGCAGACCAGACGAGCAGGGGCTAACACTTCGGACTGTGAACCTTGGCAACTGCAGTACTCCTGAAGCACCTTTCAATGAGTGAGAGGAGTCACAACCTTACCTCCGTGTATTGATTGATCTCAAGGAGAGACGAGCATGCAGTCTGACCTCGGCCATATAATGCAAGCATGACTCTACATACGTTGTAGTATTGCCACGCAACGGCTAATGAAGCTCTTCAGCTCCGTCCCCAACTGCCAATTTGGGAAACTTACCGTGACACATGCTAACCCATATCGGACGACGGGAAATGCCTCAAATTCTTCTTGAATATGACACCACGGTTGGAAGCTGTCTGGCAAACTTTGTCTCCATCGTTCGATGGACGATTGTAGGTGTTTGTAATTGTCCCATGACCCTCTCGAGCAGGCCGCCCCACCCTTTCCAGTTGGATCTTTCCAGCACTTATTGCATATTCGTGCCGTTAGATATGTGATGCGATTAGTTCAGACTGTTTCAGGTGCTGGAGAATATGACATGCTAAGAGGGGAGGCATCCAGGTCGAATTGGCATGGCTGCTCGTTCTGGAAACACATTCGGATATTCTGACGTATGTAGACCCAGAACGATGCAACCTCTAGAGACGGCTCCTCAAGAGACCATCTATTGCTGCGAGCAAAGAGCGATGTTGCGCCCAGCAAGTGGCATTGCGTGTCGTTTTGGACTTCGCAGAATCGCTCGGACATTCGTAGAATGACGACAGTTGCTAGAAGAGCCTAGTAACGGTAGCGTGCGCGGAGTGCACGGGCCCCATACTGATTACGGGCGACCACAGGGGCTCCTAACTGCAGAGCAGACATCAACCCCCAGAGTACACATGCAACATCTACTCCTGAGTCCACATCCACTCCAGAGTGCATGTCTGATAGATGTCTACTCTAGGAGTCTATATCAACTCTAGAGTCCTTATTAACTCCAGGGCCTATATTAACTCCTACTAGAGTCCACACATCTCTGTCTACATTAACTCCCAGAGTCTAGGTCTCTGCCAAGTCACCACACCCCTAAATTAAATCAACTATTAAGTAGTACTGTATACTCCTGGAATTAAAATAAATAAATAAGTATATAGTAGTCCAGACTACTATTAAAGCCTTTAAGGGCCAGAGGATCTGGTTCTTAAACTTTCCTTAGTTTCTCCCCATTCCCATCCTATTTATCTTATGATTAGGTCCCCCTATATCTAACAATCAGAGCAAACTGCTTAGTCCTCACTAAGCTATTAAGATTCCCCTATTTCTACCCTGTATTTTAAACCAGAGATATAATATTCTAACTAAGGGGCTGGCTTAGCAAGCAGAGCTTGCTAGCTATATACTCTAAAGCTATGATAATACTAGTAAGCTTATCAAGTTTTCATGTTTATAGGTCCCAGTTATTCTGGGTTGAGGTTATAATAGTTACTATCACCCATAGGCCATACTACCTTACTCTTCTAACAGAAGAAGTGTATATCTATCATCTCTAGCAGAGATTTAACTATAAGTAAAGGTGATAATATCTAATGAATGGGTCCTTCTTTTATATATATTTTAGCCTATTAACTCCGCAATATATAGAGATGGATAGAAATATATTTCTGATTACCAACACATAGCAACCATAATAGTATCCTAGTAATATATAGTAGGACTAGTGTAAACACCCTACATATCATTACTATAAAATAACAGAATAGTATAAACATGTATTAACTTATATTCAGAAAACTAATTATAATTTATAGAATAAATATCCATCCTCATCCTTATTTATTAGTAACAGAACTAAGAGAGGTAGAAAGGCAATAAAATAGTAACCCCTTATAATTACTAAAATTAAAACCTATAGATAAAAAGCCCACCTAGCTAATAACATGTAACCATACTTGAATAAGTAAGAGGCTATAAGTAAAAAAGGATTTATTAGCAGGTATACTTCAATCCTAGAAGATAAATTAAGGCTATAGTGAATAATGAGCATAATCCATGCAAGAAATACCAGATAAATAGAGAGATCATAACCACTAAAGATTAGTATGGTAGATAGTGGTAATAAGTACCATATCAGCATGCTTAATTAATAAAGAGGATGGAGAGGATGCAGCTACTAATTAAGCATAATAGATGTAGTATTTCAGCTCCAGTCTAAATAGCTGTGCTTTATGAAAGAGGATAGTATAGATATAGTGAATTATAAGTATATAGCATTTCAGCCCCAGCTAAAAGCAGAGGCTGGGCACTGAATTAGAACTTATATTAAACTACCTTATACTAGTGCTTAGGCCGCTCTATAGCTACAGTTAGCTCTAAAACATTAAATAATTAGCTATGCCTGACCTAGAAGACCAGCATGTGCTAAGGATAGGAAGGTAGAGAAGAGGACCTACCAGCTGCATGCTTAGGTTTGTGTTTTCCAGTGGTAGACTTAGGGGATCCTAGTGAGTAGGGAGACTGCGGGGCTGTGGTTAGAATGGAGCTAAGTAGAGAGGTCAATCCAGAGACATTAACTGCTTCTACAGGATTCAGTGCCTGCTGGCTAGGAGGTGGGCTGGTTAGATATGAAATAGGTGGGTTAGTTAGATTACCACCCTAACTTGCACTCAGCAGCCATGCTAGCCATTGCGCCTGACTCTGTAAAGCCTACAGTTAGCAAGATCATTATTATAGGGAAGCATAAGGTATATATTAGGGGCATACCAGGTCTGACCACTCTAGCTCATTAATATCTGTATCTTAGGCATTCTGATAGACTGTTAACAGGAGCCCTCACACTGCCTGATATTTATCCACAGTCAGAATAACAGGGTAACCAGGGACGTCATCCTTCTTATCATTATCATAATGGTTACTATTATTATGGTCTCCACTGTTAGGGTTAGGGTTAGGGTTAGGGTTAGGGTTAGGGTTAGGGTTAGGGTTAGGGTTAGGGTTAGGGTTAGGGTTAG